>PVHY01002274.1:9072-131147 GCA_004024945.1 Uropsilus gracilis | reverse complement strand
TTAGTTTTATATAGTCCCAGCTGTTTATGCTTTCCTTCATTTTTTTGCCGGCCATAGTTGTTTCCCCAAATGGATTTCTAAGGTGAAATTCATGAAGGGTTTTGCCCAGGTTTTCTTCTATGTATTTTATGGTTGCAGGTCTCACTTCCAGGTCCTTTATCCATTTTGAGTTAATTTTTGTACAGGGTGTGAGGGTGTTTTCTGACTAAATATATTGTTAGTTCCTTTTCAAAAGCTTCGATTTCTGGAATATTTGTCATACCCTTTGCCAACTTTCTTTTAGGTCAGTTGTTTCTTTTTATTGATTTGTAGCTCTTTCTATATTTTGGTACTATTTTTTTTTTGGTCAGTTAATGTGCTATAAATGTCTCCTACCATTGTGTGGCTTATCTTTTACTATGGTTTTTTTTTTTTGATATCTCTCTTCTTACACTCCTGTTAATTTTAATATTGTCTATAGATAATTTTATGTTTCTGTGTAAATAGTTATATTACCTATGGACAATAAGAGTTGCATTTATTTTGAAACTGTATATCTTGTTTCTTTGTCTTAATAGGATATTCAGTACAGTTTTGAATAGAAGTAGATATGGTGAGAAATCCCATCTCATTCTTGATTTTAAATGCACAATTAGCATATTTCTCTATTGGAAATGATATCTACATTAGGTTTTACAGATATTCTTTGGGTTTTATCAAGGTAAAAAAATTACCTTGTTACTATGATGTGAAACTTTATCACTGCTGCCTCTAGATTTTGAGTTAATCATTTATTACATTTTTTTGTTCCTTTGGCTAATTATCTAGAATTTTTTCTAATATTGTAGCAGTCTTGTCTTCTGGAATAAATCTAAGTATGTAATATTTGGGGAACCAGTTTACTAATCTTCATATAAAATTTTTCACATATTTTTGTGTGTGAAATCTTTATCTTAGTCTTTTCATATTTTAGTAGTTAATTGTTTAAATAAACAAAAAATGTATTTAGTTAAATAAAAATATTTCATTATTTGCCCTACATTGGTTGAAAGTGTTTTTTGAAATAGATTGTATAATATATTGACTACCTTATTCTTTGAATGCTTGGTAATTTTCAATTTTTTCTAGAAATTTGTACATTTCACCTAAGTTTTCTAACTTCCTGGCATAAAATTATTCATAAAAGATCTTTTAATTGCCTTCTATATTTATGTTTAAAGGATTTATTATCCCTTACCTCATTTATTTATACCTTGTCTTTGTTTTGATCATTCTTGCCTGAGTTCCATTTCATTAATCATTTCAAAGAATCAAATCTTGACTTTGTTTATTTGCTCTGGAATTTATTAAATATTTTCTACTTTGTTCTTTCATCTGCATTGTTGTCTTTATTATTTTCTTCTATATGTACTTTGGGTTATTTCAGGAATTTTTCATCTTAAGTTTTCAAGTTAATGAGCCTTGCTCATTACATTTCAGACTTCTTTTTAAGATAAGCACTTAAGGCTGTAAAATTTCCTCTAAATGACATTTAGCTGCAGCCCATAGATTTTGATATATTATCATTTCAATAGTAATTTTTTCCTCTATCATGTTGTCTTATTGTAACTATAGATTATTTGGTGTGATTTAACAGTTCCAAATGTATATTTTTATCAAAACATTTCTGTTACATTATTTTAGACACTATATCGATACCATTATTAGTTTGTACAAATTTTGCATATTTTAGTAAATAGAACATTTTATCAGAACATAGTGACCTTCTTTAACTCTGATAATACTCTCTTCCTTGTGGACTATTATGTTTTCTTAAAATTACTAGCTCAGCTCTCATTTCATTGCAGTTTGTCTATTATTTCATCTCCTATTCTTTCACACTTGGCCTTACTGAGTCTTCATGTTTCAGTGTCTTTTCAAGAATTCTTGACTTGATTTTATTGTGATTTACCTGAATTTCATTTTTAACAATCTAACCATGTGTCTTTGAACTCACAACACAAATGATTTTAAGTTAATTGTATTTATTAAAACGTACACTTATTAAAATTTATTTGTGGGAAAGTACACATAGCATAGCATCTTTTACTGAGATATAATTGATTTGTAACGTTCTATTAGTTTTAAGTATATAGCTATATAGTGTGTATATATATACTATATATCTGTACTGTAATATATAGTGCATATATATAAATATAGTGTATGTAGTGCAATAATTTATATATGTATCTATTGATTACTATAATTTAGTTATATTATTTATATTGATTACTATAATTTAGTGATTACTATAATTTAATTAACATCCATCAACACATTTAAGTTACAAATTAATTTTGTAGTGAAACTTTTAAGATCCACTTTCCTAGCAACTTTCAAATGTACTACAGTGCATTAATAACTATAGCCATTGTATTGTACATCATATTCCTGGGACTTTATAATCTTATTGCTGTCATTTGATATTTTTGATTTGTCTTCACCCATTTTACCCACCTCACACCACCTGTCTCGTGGCAACCATCTCTCTGCTGTCCATTTATATGAGCTTAATTTCATTTTTAGATTCCACATATAAGTGAGTTCACATAGTATTTTCTTTTTGTCTGAATCATTTCATTTAGCTTAGTGCCCTCAAAGTCCATCCATGTTATTGCAAATGGAAGAATTATCTGCTCTTTATGTTTGGAATAATCATTATGTATATGATTTTATATATATATATATATTCTTACATATATATATATCACAACTTTATGAGTGTGAGGATGTGAGACCATATTTCATTATTGCTTTGATTTTCATTTCCTTGATTGCTGGTGATGATGATCCATCATTTATGTGTTTGTTGGCTATTTGCTTATCTTACTGAGGGAAAATCTATTGATAACACCGATTTTTAATTGTGCATTTTGACTTTCTGTTTTTGGGTTTTACTTTTTTGGTCGGAGTTCTTTATATGTGCTGAATATTAAATTTTATAAGATATATTGATTTCCAAATATTTTCACCCATTCCATGCATGAATTGACTTTTCTCTCTATTGATAGTGCCATTTGAAGTACAAATGTTTCTAATTTTGATGGAGCCTGTCATTTTCCTTATACTGTCTGTGCTTTTATTTTTATAAAAACAAATGATTGCTAAATACAGTGTCAGATAGCATTCTCCTGTATTTTATGCTAAATTTTTATAGTCGTAATGTGCTACGGGCCGGCCATGCGAGAAAGACCGCTGAGTGTGGGCTTCAGGCAGACAGGAAAAACTCAGGCAGGCGAATGATGGTCACAGACACGAATTTTGTGAGCGAGGAATCTGCTGCTTTTTTTTGTAGGTTTTCGGGCCATATTTTTATATTGTTAAACAAGCTACTTTAACATTCCAAGGGGAGGGGCATCTAATGAGTAGTGGGTGCATTATCTCAGTGAGAGGCATGCAGTGACCGCGTGAGGGTAATTATCATGAGCGCGTGAGGACTATAACGCGAAAGACAGAAATCAATATCTTAAGAGAAAATAGATTATCATTAGATACTACTAAACATTCCTAAGCAATCATTTTTAGGGAATCAGGATAATAAAAGTTGGTTACAAGTCACCCAAGGTTATTCCTTGGTTGTAAAGCTTTATCTGGTTCTCCCAGTTTTCCTTGCCTCGGGCTCCTTCTAGTATCTCAGTGATTCTCCACAGAGAGTCTAATTAAAATATAGAATCTGACGGCGGGGCTCCTATATTTCTTAATAAAGATGCAGTTCATGACTTCAGCACTCATACCTGGGATCCAGAGAGCTATGCCCCCTAGGGGGTCCCCTGATTCTCAGGTCAGCTCCCAGATTGTTCCTCCTGCGGGGGGCAGAGAGCTTAACTTGCAAAGATTTAGATTGCAAGTTTCTGATCTCTGAGATGGGCTCCCACAGTAATGTTTAGGTCTTTGATCCATTTTGAGTTAAATTTTGCATCTTTTGTGGTACTAACTTCAATCTGTTGCTTCTGAATTTTTACTTTTTACAACATTAAATGGTGTGGGCACCCTTTTAAAAAAATCATTCGACCATATAAGCTAGGGTTAATTTCTGATTTCTCTATTCTAGTTCATTAATCTATATGTTTATCTTTATACCAGTGTGATGTTGATTTACTTTAGATTTTCAGTAAATTTTAAAATCACTTTTTCTTTGTGAAATGTTTAGGTTATTTGGTTGTCGTTGAGATTCCACATGTATTTTTTAAATGGAGTTTTTTTATTTCCACAAAATACCAGTGACATTTTGATCAGAATTGCACTGAATTTGTAGACCTCTTGAATTAATTAAAATCTTAGAATACTAAGTTGCCCAACCGATGCAGATGGGATATCTTGGCATTTATCTATGTCTTCCTTGAATTTTTTAAGCAATGTTTTATAGTTTTCAGTATGCATTTTACGTAATGGCTAAGTTAATTCCAAAGCAGTTTATTCTTTATAATGCTGTTATAAAGTGAATTTTTTAAGTTTTTTCATTACAAGTGTGTATATATTTTTTTGGTTTATTCATTACAAGTGTTTACAATGCAACTTATTTTTATGTGTGGGTTTTTGTATAGTAAAACTACTGATTTTGTTTATTAGTTCTAGCTTTACTATTTTTTAAAAATTTTTAGGATTTTTTGCATTTAAGACCAAGTTGTTTGTGAACAGAAATGCTTTTTGGTATAGCATCACAATTTGGAAACTTTTCTTTTTTCTTAACTAATTGTTGTGGCTAGGAGTTTATCACTATGTTGGCTAGAAGTAGTAAAAGCAACTATCTTAGTTTTATTCTAGACCTTAGAGGAAGTGTTCAGGGTTATTTTTTTATCATTTAGCATATTAATTGTATGTTTTTAATATAAAGTCTGAATTAATTGAGATGGTTTACTTCTACTACTAATGTATATTTCTTATGAAAACATGTAGAATTTTGTCAGATGCTCTATCAATTGACATGATCATTATGTTTTACTATACCTTTATCCCATCGATTTGACATATTATCTGATTGATTTTGTTATGCTAAGTCACTTTCTTTATTCCAGGAATAAAACCCAATTATTCATGGTGTATATGCCTTTAAATACACTGTTGGATTTTGTGTTCTAGAATTATGTTGTTTATTTTTATATCACTTCATCAGGGATATAGGTCTGTAGGGCTTGGCTTTTTTGTTTGTTTTAATCTTTCAGTCTTCATCTGCTTTTGGTGTTAGTGTAATACTGATTTAAGAGAATGAATGTGGAAACATTACTTTCTTCTTTGCGTTTTTGGAGCATTTAAGGAAAATTACTATTAATTCTTTACATGTTTGGTAGACTTCACCAGTTAAAACATCTGGTTTTGGGGTTTTCTTTATTGGAAGATTTTTATTTCGGATGCAGTACTCTTACTACTAAATTTGTTCAGATTTCCTAGTTTTTTGTCATTCGGTCTTGGGAAGTCATGTATTACTAGGAATTCATCCATCCCACCTAGTTAAATAATTTAAGATGTATAATTGCTTATCATATTTTCTTTTAATCTTTTTATTTCTGTAACATATCTTTTTGAAAAACAGTTCTTGATATATTTGATTTCCCTTGTGATATGCTATTTTGCTAGTTAAGGAATCTTCATCTAAATGCTCCCATAGATTTACTGACTTCTTTGCTTATATTTTCTATTTTTCAAATCTTTCCTCTGGGATCATTTTCCTTTTCCTGAACCTCATCTTTTGGAAATTTTTTTAGTGGTTGAAAGAAAAAAACCTCTTTATTGTAGTTTTTCTGAAAATAACTTTATTCCATCTCAATTCTTTAAAAAAAATAATTTTGCCAGATATAGAACTTCATGCCCCAGCATTTAAAAACTATTTTGCTACTGTCTATCTCTTACAGTGTTGCTGTGATACACTGAATAATGATTCCTTAAAGATGTCCAATTTTTAATTCCTGGAACCTGTGACTATATAACCTTATGTGGTTAAAGGCAATTTACAGGTGTGATTAAGTTTAGGACAGGAAATTATCCTGGATTATTCAGATGCACTCGGTATAATTGGTTTTGAAGAGGTAGGTGGATGCTTCAGAGTCAGTAGCAGGGTATGTGGTAACAGGAGCAGAAGCTGAAATGGTGCAGCCACAAGCTGACAATTTCTAGAAGTTGGAAAGGGACAAGGAACACATTCTCCTCTGGAATCTCTAGTGGGAAACAATCTGGTTCATAGCTTGTTTTTAACTCTTTTTAACTCATTTTGGACATCTGACCTCTAGAACTGTAAGAAAATAAATGTGTGGGTTGTTTGTTTTTTTTTTTTAAATCACTAAGATTAGTGGCAATTTCTTACAGTAACAACAGAAAACTAAAGCAATTGCATTCGAATGATCTGTTGTCACTTTAATTATAGTTCTGTCATTAATAATTTATTTTTTCATTGTCGTCGTTCAACTTTTAAAGTTCTCAACTTTCCTTACTGTTCTGCAGGCATATTTTGATGCCTAAGTGTGGATATCTTTTTATTTACCCTACTTAACTTTCTTAGCTGACATCTTTGATTATTACTAGAAAATACTCATTTGTTGCTTCTCTTGAATTATACTTTCTCTATTTTCTCCACTCAGAAACCTATTAATGCTTACAGATCATTTACAGTCTGTTCTCTCTGTATCTTAAAAATCTCATCTTTTACATTTTTCTATGTGCTATAATTTCTTACATCGGTTTTTCATGCTACTCCTTCTTTTGTCTAGTCTTCTTATTCTACTCTTCCATTTTTAATGAACATTGCTATAGTTCACATTTCTAAAAGTCCTATTAGTCCTTCTTCAAATCTTTACGGTCAGTTTTATAGTCTCATGTTGTTTTTCATCATACCATCTACACATTTATTTCTGAAAACATATAAAACATATTGATTTTAATTCTGTTTGATCATTCCATTTGCTACTTTTTATAGATCTAATAATGTGCTCTGTTCTTCCCCCTGACTCTTGTTCATAGTTTTCCATTTCTTCCTGTGTTTAATGAGTTGTGAATTCATGTCCCTTGCAATTTTTATCAGTCAAAAATTCTTTTAGGCAAGTGTAGAGGGTGTTCCTAAGGAAGGAACGTGTATTTGCTTCTACTAAGATTCTTAGGGAATTATTAACCAGAAACTACTTTAAATTTTAGCTTATTATTACTTTGTATCACTTGTTAGTATGAACTCAGAGCCCAATCTTTGTGGATTTGTGGTTAGGATGTTTATTGGAATATGTTTTCATCTTTTTCATCCTATCTCTGCTCAAGCCAGAGACATATCACTGCTCTCTCCTTCTGCATGGCAGAATTTTTTGTAGGTCACCTATTGAGCAGGTCACACTTTTGATGACATCCGTGTGGGGATATTCCGATCAGATTTCTCACACTCATCAGGCCCAGGGCTTTGCCACTATTCTGTCTATCCATTAAAACCCAGTGCCTAAGCCACTAGGGACTGGCATATCTTCAGGGCAAAACAGACTCTAGTATTTACTTGTTTATATGTTACTGAGTTTGCACTTCTTGTCATTTCTAACTTTAGCTATTCCTTCATTTTACTGGCACCTATGTATACAGAAATATGTCATCCACATATTTATGCAGAATCTTTAGCATTTTTAGAGGTCTCTAAAAACCTAACATGACCTATTGTTTCAAAGCGCCTTATATCCATACACTATTTCTATATTACAAATTATTAAAAATTTAGTCTCCAAGCAACAGCTATTATTTCATATGTTTGTGAGCCAGGAATCTGGGAATCTGCAGTCAGCTTCTTTCTCATGGAGCTGTTGTCAAGGTGTACTCTACTGGGTCAGTCTTTTTCAAGGATACTTCAGGGAAAGACCTGTCTCTTAGCTTACTCATGTGGCCATGGGAGGACAGAAAGTTTAGTTTCTGGTTCACTCACTTGACTGTTGGCAAGACTTATACCCTTGCTAGCTATGGATGGAGGTGGTACTTCTGACCACGTGGGTCATTTCACAGAGCTATTCCCCTCCTAGCTCTTGCTTTGCCCAGAATAAGGCAGGGCCTAAGGGAGGAAGTAAGAAAAGGTGAGCAGTGTGGAAGTTACTGCCTTTTTGTAATCTAATTTCAGAGTGACAGCCTATGACTTTTACCTTCTCCTATTCACTAGAAGCAAGTCACTATCTCCAGCTTATTTTCAAAGAGTGGTGATTATACTGTATAATAATATCAGGAGACAGGGGTCATGTGAAACCATTTTAAATGCTATGTACCTCACTGCTATAATCACTTTTTAAAAATTAATGTTAAAGTAGAATACAAGTTTAAGAAAATATAAAATGGGCAAATTTTTGAAAGAAGAAATTTAAATGTCTGATGAATACCTGAAAAGTGCATTATCTCTCTCTTAATCAAAGGAATGCTTTGAAAACAGTGGTTAGATAATAATTTTTGCCTGTCAGATTAACAAAGTTATTCTAAATATTACAAATAGATGAAACTGTATAGATAGTAAACTTGTGCAATGTTGTTGGGGGGTAGACATTAATATCCACTTTGAAGTTTAATTTGGGAGAATGTGAATTTGCATAAAATCTATATATCTTTACAAATCTCCATGTACACTTTGTATTAAAATTTTTAGTTTAACAATTTTATGAGAGACTTGTCCTAATGAAAAATTATAATGGCATGAAAATAATTATGTGGACAGTGCTCATCTTCATGATAAACCCACTATAAATAAATATCTAAAAGGAAATGTTATTAAGTTCATTATCCCACATGCTCATAGGAGAAAACTATGTCTATTAAAAATATTACAAATCTACATATGCTAACATTTGAAGTTACTATACATTTTAGTAAGCAAAACTAACATATATTGAATATCCATTTTTACTGCAATAGTGTTCAAATATTATACATGTATAGAAAAAAGTAGCAAGATATAGTTAACACTGTTACAATGAGATCATCCCTGGATATTAGAATTACAGTTGATTTTTATTATCTTTTTGTTTGTATTATCTAATTCCCAATAAGCAGTACAATAAAATGTATTACAGTAATTTTAACCAGGAAAAAATGTTTTTATATGATTAAAAAAAGTATAATTCACATGACTTTTCATGGGATGTAACTTCAGAATTTATAATTCTTTTCTCATGTTTTTTGTTAAAAGTTCAAAAATATGCATTTGTTATGATACTGAAGATAAATGTGTAGTGTCAACATTTATTTTGCACCCAGAATTTCTGCTCTTAAGAAATTCCTGGTCTTGACCCACAGATAATTATGCAATTAATCCAATTTTCACATTGGAACCCCATTACTGAACTAATAATTAAAATAATCCAGCATCCTATAATGTAATGTACAAGGTACAAAGTAATTTTTACATTGCCAGCTGATTTAGTTATCAAAATCTTCCTGTGGTATTATTATCATTATCTGTTTTACAAATGAAGAATCTGAGACTGAGAGAGAAATAATTTGCTAAAGACGTGGTGATTAGTAAATGTATGAGTTGAATTTGATAACTCTGCACCATTTGACTCAAGTACTAGGTCTTCTCTCAGCCCCAACACTTCTATAAACGTCTCCCCTGCCAAGGCACTCTGCTAAGTGCAGGGAGCAGAAAGATAAACAGAACACTGCTCTAGGTTTGAGAAATTTATCTTAAAACCTGCAGGTACCCTTCTCTACTTACAGACAGTTTTATAAATAAATGTCTGGCACAGACCATTTTTTATAACAAACACACTGAGGTGTGTGTATGCCTCCTTCATTGACAGCCTTTGTGCCATTCACATAGCAATTTCCACAGCTGCATCTTACATTTTGCCAGCATTTGCATGGCTGGATACTCTAAGCTCAAGAGTTTTTCCTTAGAATTGAACAGTGTGTAAAGTTGTAACATCTTCCTTTGCACCAATAATGGGAGTGGAGGATCTATGGTGCCCAACAGGTTACTGTAGTATCATAGATGGAAGTGCAAAATGGCCCTCATAAGAAAATACAAAATGTGCCCTCACAGTGCTGTTCCTTGACTGCAATAAGAAGAGTCAGGAAATGGTAGTTAGAACCCTCTGCAGGGCAATCTTGAAAATTTGAATCAGAACCATTGAATTTAGTTATTGCTTTAATTTCTATTTGATTTCCACTTTTAATATCTATGCCCTTTTATGAGTATTAGTATAAAGTTCTATTTCCTTTGTTGTGTCGTAC
The DNA here is from genome assembly GCA_004024945.1 of Uropsilus gracilis. Lineage (NCBI taxonomy): Eukaryota > Metazoa > Chordata > Mammalia > Eulipotyphla > Talpidae > Uropsilus > Uropsilus gracilis. The sequence continues at coordinate 120,956 of PVHY01002274.1, read as the reverse complement.
AACATTCCTTCTCTGCTTGTATTGCTTAGAATATCCTAGCTCTGATTTTAAGAGATAAAAGTGCCAGGTGCCATTAAAAAGAAAACTTTTAAAAGAAAAACTCTGGGGGCAGAATTGTAATCAAGCAGCACATTTTAAGAATTTGATCGGAAATGTGATCATATGAACTTTAGTTAAGGCATTTAGTTGGTAAAGTAATTATTCTTAATATATTTTTATTTTCACTCAAAACCTCTATTTTGAGAGATTGTTACTAGTTGTAAATGTATGGATAGCTTTGTATCACCCAAAGGTGACACAAACTGTCACCCAAAGGGAGTAATCAACTAATTATTAGGGTGGCCCTGGTGGTATGATGGGGAGGAAGTGGAATATGATACAGGTAAATTCATGGGAATAACAAGGATCCAACTAATTATGTGATTTGGGGATGTCACTCCAGCTCCCTGAACTATTTTTCTATGTGGAAAATATAGCTAATCCTGGTTATATGGCTGTGATAGGGTCAAGCAGGATAGCTTGTGTAATGATACCACTTCTTATTTATTGAAGACTTACTAGATCTGGTGCTATTTGAAGTCCTTTGGGTGAATTATTTCACTTAATTGTTACAATATTACCTTTCAATAAGTTCTATTATTGTTGTTATCTACAATTACAGGTGAGGAGACCAAGACATAAGGTGAATTGAATGGTATGCTGAGAGTCGTGCAGCTAAAAACAGAAAGTTCAAACTTAGGACTTCTTCTAATGCTGCCACCCTCGATCAATGGGCCCTTTATGCTGCACTACCTTCCAAGTGAAATCTCTGGATTTTAACTCATAATGATACACAGTGACCAGCATTTCTTATGATAGCTGACGTCTGTGAAATATGGTTATTTAAAACCACCTTGCAGAGCTATGGTAAAGATAAATTAGATGTGTATAGAAATCACATGGCATAAACCTGCCTTTCGTTATATATGCGCATGTTTTTTGGATTCAGTTCATCACAGCACAGAATAATAGGAGATAAGCTGGAAGAGACCAGGAGTACCTCACAGGGTGGCATGGGTACTTAGGGCCACTATGGTTTTCAGAGCAGTAGATCTGAAGACTTCTTGAATACCCGAGGCTGCTCCATTCTAGGGTTTCGGTAACTGGAGACCCAAATTCCAATGATTCATCAAAAACATCATCTTCTCCATGAAAGGACCACAACAGGCAGGATTCTACAGTAGACAACATCTTGCACCATGATGGAGGCAAAGGAAAATGCTTCCATATTTCAGAGCTGAGAGCAAAGTGTCCATGCAAGGGAAGTTGTTGAAGACACGGAAAGAAATGGATTCATTGAGCATCAGGGCTAAACCAAGGAGCTTTGGATCATGCTGGCTTAGATCATTTCTCTAGCTCTGTTTGTCAGTGTACCATCACCTTCACACAATAAAACGCTATTTGTGTGTCTGTAAATGTAATAATAGTTTCTATCTCCAAGAACTACTGTGAAAATGATAGGAAATATAGTGATATTCTAAAATACTTTACTCTGTGGCTGGCTCTGAAGGAAGTCTCAATAAGTATTAGCAGGCTTATGATTTTGTTGATAGAATACAGACTCAGTGAATTCAAAAAATCACGTTGTGTAATAACAGCACAGGTGCCTATTACCTGACTTATTAGCCACTTCATTGTGGTTGTGATTATAATGAACATTAACTAGTCATGGTGGAAGAATTAGTATTCCCCTTTCAGCTCTGTGACCTCAGAGAAGTAATTGCACCATTTTGAATCTTTCTGTCTCTATTTGTAAAATGGAAATCTTGGACTACCTTACTGGTTTCCAAATGTCGACAGATAGATCTGTGCTGAGTCGCACAGTTTTCCCCCTGGAACCTTGGAGTGTCTCTATAAAACTGCCAATTATTCTTTACTCTGAGAAACACTCTTTCCTACATTTTTGTTATTACTTTATTTCATTAACAGATGATATTATACAGTGTCCTTAAAATATTGATAGTTGGTTAAATGCAGTGTTGGCAAGTTATAAATGTTACACCACCACCAATCTCCATGCTTCAAAAAAATTTTTTTAAGTACATGGCTCTGAAATAGAGAAGTCTAGAAATGAACACTGGTGATGATGCTACCAGCACTATCAGTTTACAGCAGAAGGTGAGAATCAGAATAGGAGAAGAAGCATTTCAGCCTCCATTGTCAGGTCAGTGATGAGGACCTCAGGGGGAAGAGAAGGGAACCTGAAGTTCTGGAAAGGGGACCCAGAAACATTCCCACTGATAGTTATATGGTCAGTGTGCAGGGCTGAATGTTGGTCACCCAAGAATTGGTCCGTGTCTTAAGGCTTGGGACTAAGAAGGCTGGTACTGGGAATAAATACTGCTATCACAAATGCCTAAAACTGTGGAAGCAGCTTTGGAATTGGGTAATGAGCAGAGGTTGGAAGAGTTTCATTGTTCCTGCTAGAAAAAGCCCACATTGTGGCAAACGCATTGTTAAGGCAGGTTCTCTTGAGGGCTTAACTATAGGCAAAACCTTAGTGTTCTTAAAAAGTACCTAGGTAACCCAACCTAGTGTTGGTAGAAATATGGACAGTAAAGGTCATTTTGATGATGTCTCACACGGGAATGAGGAACATGTTACTGGATACTGGAGGAAAGGCCATTCTTGTTATAAAGTAGTGAAGAACGTGGCTGACTTGTGTTCCTGTCTTACCGTTTTGTAAAAGGAACTTGTGAGCAATGAAATTAGATACTTAAGGGAAAAAATTTCCTAGTCTATTTGCATTGAAAGAGATAAGTGAAAACATTCAGGATTAAAGAAGGATGTGGCCAATGACATTTGAGATAGCCATCTGAACAAAGGCCAGGTCATTGTCCATGACAAGGGAAGAACAATCCTGAAGGCATTTTGGAGATCTTGGAACCAACTCTCCCACCACATGCCCTCAGTGTAAGGAACTGCTAGACAGCTGATAAGGAGAGGCCTGTTGCTTTGTGCTGCAGGGTCAGACTTTGTGGCTATATCAGAATCTGCTCCTGTTAATCCAGGTGTCCTGTGAGTGTGGTATCCAGCGCTTAGGAGAGCCCAGTTGATAACCTCAGTGCATCAGTGTGGTGCCTTCTTGAAGGAGCACAAAATGTAAAAGCCATGGATGGAGTGGGGTCACTGTAGAGAGCTCCTAATAGGTCAACACCCAGCAGAGTCCGACCATAACCCAAAAAAGCTTCAGGTAAGACATGCCAACCTGTGAGTATTGCAGCATGGACTGTACCCAGTAGAACCCTGCAAGTGAGTCACCCAAGGCCATAGAAGACAGAGCTGACCTCTCCCCACCCTTCCCCGCTGCCCTAGAGTTTGGAACTTGCTAGGGACCTATCATCCCCATTCTTTCCTAGCATTCCCCTTTGGGATGGGCATATTTTTCCTATGCCTGTCCTACCATTGTATTTTGTAAGCAGGCACATAGTTTGTTTGATTTCACAGATTCACAACTAGGGAGCAGTTTGCCTTCAAATGAAGGCAAAATTCAGATTGAAATCCATACAAAGATGACTTCAATGATACTTAGATGAGACTTTGCACTTAGACTTTTGCCTTGATTCTGGAAAGAGTTAAGATTTTTGACAACTTTTGGGATGGAATGAATATATTCTGCATGTGAATTGGACATCAATATGGGACGATCAGGGACAGAATGTTATGTCTCAATGTGTCCCCCTCCCAAATTTTTGCGTTGAAATCCCAACCCCTGAGGAGAATAGTATTAGGAGCTAAGGTATTTGGAAGGTGCTTAAATCTGAAGGATGGAGTCTTCATGAATAGGAACAGTGTTTTTATAAACAAGACCCTTTGAACACCATAGTCCCTTCCACCACGTGACAACTCAGAGAGAAGGCATAAACTCTGAGCCAGAAAGAGTCCTCACCAAATATGAATATGTGTTGATGCATCGATTTTGGGCTTCCATCCTTCAAACTAAATAAGAATCAAATATCTGTCATTTTTAAGATACCAATATGTGGTATTTTGTTCCATCAGCCTTGGTGAAATAAGACATGGGACCAGAAGCATTTCTTCTTTCAACAGATGTTTATGGATCAATCACTATGGCCCAAGTACTGGGCTAGACACTGGATATTAATGTGCCCGTGAAATAATGCCTGGGACCTGTGAATGTTACCTTTCATGCTAAAAGACTGTGTGTTACCTTATTTTGATAAAAGGTCTTCTTCACAGGCCCATTTTCAGAATAAATTGCGGCTAGTTTCCTTCTTAGCATCAATTTCATAGCCAGAATAAATTAAGGATAATAGTATTTAAGTGACTAAGTTATGGCTGTTGAGATGAGATCATCCTAGATGATCTAAGCCCACCAATAGATGTCCTTATAGAAGATATAAGAGGAGAGGAACACATAAAGCAGAGGAGATGGGAAAGACTAGAAAGACTAGACAGATACAACCATTCACTGAGGAATGGCGGGAGCTCTCAGAAGCTGAAGAGGGAGTACAACTCTGTTTACACCTAGATTTTATTTTTATTTTTGTTTTTTATTTTCTTTTTTAATTTTATTTTTTTAATTGATTACATATATATAATCTATTTCATATATATATATATTACATCTACACCTTGATTTTATACTTGTAGACTCTGGAGCTGAATGAGTCTCTGCAGTTTTAAGCCACCCTGTTTCATAGTATTTCGTTATAGTCAGTAAATTAAAAGTAATTGTCCTTGTCTTTTATATGGGCGAGGAGAGAGGGGAGAAAGAGAATTTAACAAGTGTTATAATAAAAAGAGACAAGTATGAGTGATAGGATAAAGCACAGGTGCCCCGGGATTCCAGACATGCCAAGAGCAGCCTACCTGGATGAAGGATGGGGGCACCCTTTCCACTGCAGGTTGAACAAGGTCAGTGAGTACCCCCCATCTTTCTTTTCCTGCCTCTTTGTATTTAAAACCCAAGAGGTGAAGGTTCTGAACTCCCGAAACCCTCCTCTTCCAACTGGACGGCTGTGGGTCAATTCTGGCTGCCTCTGGCTCTAGACTATGAATCTGCCGGCCAAAATTGATGAAGCAGAGTGCCTCAAGGGATACAGAACACCAGAAACCCTGGCAACTAAGTGTGAGAAAGCCCCTGCTGGTCCCAGTCACCAGGAGTGCCTGTCAGAGGGAATGTCTGCATCCTGCTAGCTCCAGCGCACACTGATTTTGCAGCACATAATTAGAACATCCTCCCTGGTATTTATGATACTGAGATAGAAATTGGCAGACCCTACTTAAATTTCAGGGAGTTTGTCAACTCAAACCATGAAAAAGCCACCTGTATAAAGATAAATTCCATTAACTTTGGTGGGGGTGCAAATGTAAGGGTAAAATAAGGGCCTCTTCATATCATTTTTACATTTTTCTGGCACCACAATTTTTCCCTTTGAAAGCATTCTTCTTAAGGACATGTGCAAAGCATTGACAAACTAGACAGGAGGCTTGGGGAATATGAATACATGTAAATACCAAGTCAGACATTTTTAAAAGATGTCATTTATTCTAAAGTGTAGAAGAATTACTTTAAAGCCATTAGTGTCTGGAATTCTCTGAATGTAGACACATGCTTTAAAAACACACTCTTCCTATGATACTTTAATAATCTTAAAGGCAGATCCTTTTTTCAACAATAAAGAAACAAAAAATATTGCTTTTGAACTGACAAACTATAACATCTGCTCATAAGGTTTTCAACAGAATCTCAGACACAACATCTTCAGGTGTTCAGCCATAAGTTATTCTAATTTAAAATTTAAAAAAAATAGTTGTGATATTGACTTGAGTACTGTAAGTTAAGTACTTCCAGTTGGGTCAAACCTTGAACAACATTTATTGTTAGACTTTACATTATTATAGATTTTGACATGTTTCTTTTATGTCTTCTTTGTCATTCTTGGAATCAGGGGTAAAGAAGGAATTTCTTCCTTCTTCTACCCATCCTCAAGTTACGTCATGAACATCTTCGCATTGCAGTGCACTCTAGAAGGCACTATGACTAAATTTAGAGAAGGATGAAATATTAAATCAAGTGTCCAGAGTCAAAGCTTTTAAGTGAATAATGAAAATCTCCCAAACTTTAAGAGCAAACTTCTGTTCCCAAAAGAACCATTTAAGATAAGAAGACAATGCTCAATTTGCATTTTATTCCCAGCAGTTTTCACAAGTACCCATCATGTCCTGGTGCTTCCATTCCCACCTATTTCAGAGAAAGTCAGTAAAACAATTCTGGACTAATGTCTTCTCCTGCAAAGATTTGCTGGGAACTATTTTTATCAGCTTCACAAGCTTCCCTTTTTGCATGCACTCTGAGAAATTGCAGTCTGATGGCAATTGATTCTAATTGTAGATGGGAAAATGGGGTTGGAAGGAAGAGAACCCTTGCTGGAATGATACTTTTGCCGATTCTGGGAATTGGCCTCATTTGAAGTTGCAGACACTTGGCTGAAATAATGTAGCATCTTCTCTCCTTCCCATACCACTTCCCCTCCCTCTCTCCCTCTCTCCCTCTCTCTGGCAGAAAAGAATTTGAAGGGAGAGCTTTTCTCAGAAAACTCTCCCCCATCAATTTTGTAGTTGAAATATAGGAGGGATTTTGATTCATGGCACTAAGGATAGGTTAAGAAGGAAGCCAGAGCAAGAGGACAGGAAATACACAAGAGAGAAAAGGAAAGAAAGAAAAACATTGTACAGACATTGTGTGTTCTCAGTCTCTGTCCCAATGACATATTCGCTCATTCATTTGAACATGTACCTGGAATTAATATTAGTTTCTGCAGACAAAGGGAATGCTCCCTAGATGGTTTCAGGCATTTATTTGACTTGTAGAATAAATAGAAAATAACTTTCAGATCAGGCAACCAGGCAATGTGTTGAAGGTGACAATTCTGTGCTGTCTGTGAATTTGAACTTTCTGTTCACCACTCTGTGAAACACTACTCTTGTCAGCGAGTAACCTTGAGATGATAATTAAAGGCTACTGCCATTGCTCTGTTGTTATGTTGAATCATTTGAGAATGTGACACACATTCTCAATATTCGTGTCATATGATCAAGAATATAAAGACAAATTATAATTACTTTGATACAAATTTGATATGCTCCTCTGAAAAAATCCTTGTGGATTAGATCAGTTCATGGGAAACAGCAGTCTAGTACCTAGGAAAGCCTCCATAATATTAGTCATTGTTATTGTTGCCTAAGCTTTCTCTTCCTATCACAAATACTCTTTTGCTTAGAAACTGCATATTTATGGGTATTAGAAGGGACTTGAAAAACAAGTTGAATTTCAAAGAAATCTTAGTGATCAAATGCTCCCAAGAGACAAAAATAAGTTTTGCTTTCCATGCACAAGAAGTTTGAGTTTTTCATGTGTTCTAATCTCACTACTAAACCATATGCAATTAAATGAATATTAACTTAGAGGGGAAAAGGATATGGGCTCTAGAATCAGGTGTGAAATCTGTAATCAGACAGCTAAAGTCCTGCTATGTTCTTGTTGTCTGGGGTGGTGAATTTAGATGTAGTCCTCAGGTGCTTCAGGTGGATAGGGGGTCAATTGCCTCTGCAAGAGGGAGGAATGAAAACAAATGTAAAAACCAGGGATGACTTTACATTGTGTTTTCATTTCAATCTGTTTTAGCATGAGCATGTTGCCTTCTGAGTGGCGAAACAAAAAATACCAAATCATCTAGGAAAGTAACTATCAAGTCTTGATCTGTAGTTTTAGTTTTTTGTATAGTCCTTAATAAATGCATTGGCCTGTTGGTTACCTTTCCAGAAGGTGAGATTCTTCCCTCAGTAGCTTTCCTGTCCTTCCCTCCTTTACAGAAAGCCCTGGTTATAGCAGTGTGACAGATGGGATTCCTGTCTTGCAAGGTGCTTGGGAATTGGGTCACATTCTGACATGTGCAGAGTTCTGTCCTGGCCTGTGCAGAGACGGGAGAATGGAGCAGGAAGCAACACAACTTCCCTGAGTGGTCTAGAAAGAATTTTTGGAGGAAGCTCTACTTGCGCTGGGCCACAGAGAACTAGCTGAGTTTTTCCCAGGAGGGAGGGTAACTGCAGGGGAAGAACATTTCTGGTCAAAGGTATTACAAATAAGCCAAATCATGCATATACATATTTCCTAGCAGGATCCCTAGATAGACATCTGTTTTATTTAGATGAAAAGTCATATATTAGAGGATATTAATATTATCGAGAAGCCAATTTAAAATGTTTAGAAACTTCTAATGCTAATGATGTTTATTACTAGTACTCTACCAGACTCTGACCTATGTACTACATGTGCTTCAACTCACTTGAACCTCATAAGGTTATTCCTAGTTGACAGGTGAATAAACTGATGCACAGAGATGATAAGATACTTGCCAAAGATCACATATCTAATAAGTGAAGAAACATGGGTTTGATTCAAGACAGCTTCTTTCAGATTCTGGGATCATATCCTTTCCATTCTACTCTACTACCTCTTACAGCAGTCATCTCGAAGTAGAAATTTCAAGATAATATTTCTAATGCTTTGGAATATTAGTTATACCACAAACTAGTCTAGGTGATTTCTTAAAAACAGGTTTTCATGGTTTTTCAGTCAATGCCGAACCATGTAAAATGTGTTTAAAAGATTTTCTAAGAATTTGAAAACTGCTTTTAAACTCACCTATAGAATTGTATGGTAATTGAAGAAGTGACATCAGTTCAGTATTATAAATATTCAGCATTTTACACATGCGTGAATATGAAGGACTCTGAACTGTTTTATACTCACCTCTCTTTGTCATTACTCAGTCAATAGTCCCTGTCACAAAAGACAGGATGGTTAGATTTATGTTAAAAATTCACATAAATGAAATCCTGAGAAAATATTTTCTCCATTCAGAGTGACCTGTTGTTGTTGTTCTCCTTGGTGATAGCTTTGGAGTTGTCTAATTATAGCTGAAGAATTTGGCTTGGCTCTTTTGACAATCAGGTCGCTGCTATTAGCATTAAATTAATTACTTTAGCATTAATATCAGCATTAGCATTACAATTATTAATTGTAACATTAGCATTAGTTTGAGAGTTAGTATTAGTATTGTTTAATGGACTCTTAGTTCTTTATGCTTGCTCAAGTCCATGGTGCAATGTTCACAGTTCTGAGCACTCTAACCTCTGACCAGCTGCCATCCCATTGCTGGTGTCAGACACTATGTTATCTTAACATACTGGCCTCTGTGAATTCTCCGGGGAATCATTTCTCTTCCTTTCTCTTCCCCTCCACACATCCCTCCTAAGATGTTCTGCTCTGCCTTCAGATTGAAGAATGGCCTTGATATTAATGCCTGATCAGACAGGTCAGCCTTCCCAGAAGAAAACCTGTGGTGGCCTTGGTGGCATCTTAGGTAGCATGTTGGGCCATGCTGGGAACATTCAGAATCTTCTCTGGCTCTTGTCTCTTGATTAGGCCCGAGATCCAAGGCTTCTGGGAGGAGCCACACTTGTCAGCTGTCAGTTAGGAGGCAGCCTTTCCCTCGTAGGCATTGCCCCTGCCACGGGGAGGTGACCAGACTATAAAAATGAAATAGGCTTCAGTGGGATGCCAGAAATTCATTTTCTCCCTCACATGCTTTCATCTCACTCATTTCACTGTGTTTACAGGCCCACAGGTTTCCTGAGGGCAGCCATGATTTAGATTTACAGTTCCCCAGGCAGTCTGATTCTGAGGAAAAGTTATAACACCTGTAATGTATTACTGTCTCCTGGAGGAGCAAAGAATGTCAGGGACTGTGGAGGTTGGCTACCCCAATAACTGCAGGCTCTCTCTGCATTGCAGTACTGAAAGATGCAGGTTGGCTGGACAAATCTTAGCCCTTCTCATTATGTACTTGCACATGAGCACGCAACACTCAGGCTCTTAGAGACCTGATGGTAGTGGTGGTAGGCTCCATTATCAGTGTTCATCACTGCTGCCCCTGCTAATTTACCCGCAGTTATAAGCCTGGCACATAATTTTTCAACTGGTGGGTTTATTGTTAGAAATGACCTGGGATACGAGAGGAGAAAAATTGATGATTCTTTAAGTTTTAGCATTTCAGTTAAGATTATTAATTTTGAAAATGTGGAGTTGTTTGGAAGGACTAATTGTGGAGATTTCAAAGGGAAACTTTATCTTGAGAGACCAAAGACTAAATATCAGGTGAACAACAGAAAGGGTGTTAGCATCCTAACTTACTCACCTTGCTTTCTGGAAATCACTGCTCTTGCAGTTAAGTAGAGCCATGTGATTTACTTTGGGCCAGCTTTCCAGGTATGGTTCCATGTGATTCTGTTTCCCTTTCATTGGATGGGTGCAGAGGAGAATGAGATTCTAAAGCATATGGAGTTGCATCACACAAGATTCTGGTCCCGAAGTGACAGCATGGAGCAGAGACCGTGCTGTGTGCCCTTTGCCTCCATTCTACCCTCTACACACATGATCCTCCTACACTGGAGTCTGATCTGGGTAAGAAATAAGCCTTTACTGTGTCAAACTACTGAGAATTTGTGGCCTGCGTGTTTTGTCCCTTCTGCTTCTTCTTACTAACACAATTCTCTTTTTGGCCGCTTGCTTCTAGAACATGGAAATTACACAAAATATTTTTAATTTCACTAAATTATTTGTGCAGCATGAATTTCAGGGCTATTACTTCTAATGTTATATTAAAAAATTAATTTCCCTTTAAATGTACAATTTCATGGATTCTGTTTTTTAAGCACAAATAGGTCATATAAACAAAACTCCAGTTTAGTTAGGTAAGTATTTACTCATTTATTTTAAAAAATGTTTATTGGCTGCCTATGATAACAGTGCCCAGCGCTGATGCTAGGGATTGAGGTGATTGTGAGTATGACAAGCTAAGTTTCTGCTTATATGTTGCTTACATTTTAATAGGGAAAGCAAAAAAAAAAAAAAAACCTGAAAAAGTAAATAAAATAAAGAGTAAACAATTAAAAGGAACTTTAACTTAAAAACTATTTTTTAATTAAGTAAAATTTAAAGTTATAAGCTTTGTGAATAATATAGAGAAAGCAGTTCAACATGATGGAGAATTCCAGATATCAGGGTTGAGCCACATTCTAGCAGTCCTCTTCCTACTGGCTCAAAGTATTTTGTGGTGTTCATAGGAAAATCTCTCTGTATCAGTAATAATTTCAAGGTCTTCTCTACAATGCACCTCAAACAAGGAACAAAGCACAAATTATATTTGAACTCTTCTGAGATCTTTATAATCTCAGAGGGAACCCTCTCTCCTGATCTGAATGCAGGACACTTATCTAGAGTAAACACAAGATATAGGCTAATTTTCAGATTGTGCCCAGTCAACTAGGTATAGCTGCTCATACTTCTAGATAACACGACAGCTTCTTATAGATGTACAGACCAATTGAGGAAAGAATAGGAAGAGCAAGACTAGTTCCAGCAAGGGAATACTATTTTATATTAAACCAGTGGTAAAAAATATTTAGTATACAAGAACTCCTTTATGAAGATCTTAAATTTTCTTAATTTTCCAATTTTGGGTGAATGGACTAGATCATCAGTACCTGGAATTTTTTCAACTTTCTATCTATTTAATCCAAAGAACAATTTTCAAAGAATAACTCTCAATTTGACTTAACATAAAATTCAACAGAATGTCTCATTATTAGGCCCATCTATTTAATCACTTACATTAGCCAAATTCATTAAAGAAATCTTAAAGAAATACCTTACCAGTTTAGCTTACCTAATACAGAGATATTAGTCAAAATCATTAAAAACAATGAAATCAGCATAGAAATTTCATATCTTGGTAAATTTCAGTTGACCTTCCACATCCCTCTAAATTCTCAATCTTTTGTTGCTAGTGGACCTTTTGTTTCCCCAAACCAATGTATTATTGTTGTTGAGCAAGTTCATTTTGCCAAGGAAGACAGGCAAGATATCCAATTTGGATAAGACCTCCTAATGGACATGCCAATTTGCAAACACTAGCATACAGAAAGTATTCAATGGAAGACAGTAAAATTGTATTGGACATGCTTTTGCTTTTATTCAATTTAGTTTGGAACATTAATAATCTTAAGAAGAGCATCTCCTCTTATGTACCACAAATAAAATGTTTTGAAAATTATGACAAAATTCTTAAGACAAAATTACAGGTGGGAATATAAAAACATATTTATAGTTGGTTTAATGTGAGCCAATTGCTGTGGTAAGCATTTTACATGGACTGTTTTTTTTTTTTAAAGATTGAAAAATTGGGGTCTGAGAGGTCGTGTAGTTTGCTTAGGTTTACATAGCTAGGAAGTGGCAGATCCGGGAACCAAATAATCCAAGACTGCCTGGCTCCAAAATCTGTGCTTTAAAATAATGTATTTTCCCTAATAAAAAAATTTACTAATGTCAAGTCATCCTTAGGAAGGATGATATATTCTGACTATGAGGAGAGAAAAATCAGGTCCCTTTTCTAGACCAAAAATCTACCATAAAATTTGCTGTTCATAAAGAGGACCTTTGCAATGGCAGGTGTGTGATGTTTCTATATAGAACTTTTGACACACAGGCTGCTTCATCAGTTCTAATCTTCACCCTTGACTTCTCTTCTCCATGAATTTGTTGCTTGGGGTTTTTCTGTTTTCCTGCAATCTCTTCTATTATAGCCAGATCCCACCTAACCTCATCCTGTTCTTCAAGGAGGATTCAGATCCTATAACAAGAGCAAACCCAGGGTGAAAAGACATGCCCAAAGAGGGGTGCTAGAAAGTTCCTTAAATATTCAGCTATGATTTTCATTCTTCCACAAGATGTTACAGCCATGACAGCACTCCAACATAACTTGGGATAGCTGAAGCAACATTTCTTGCTGTTCCTATATTAGGAATGTGTTCTCAAAACAGCTGGTATGTTACAAATGCAACTGAGTTCCGTAAGAAGTGGGATGATTGGAATCCTACTCCTAAGCACACGGGCTGTCGATATTTGAGAGTTGGTAAATGATGTGCAGGACAGGTTGTAGTAGGGGTGTGAGGGAATTGAGCACAGAGATCCAAACCCCATGCATCTACTAACTTTGTGAGCCCCCCTTTTACACAATCATGAGTATGGAATATTGCTGTGAGCATAGTTTGTATTTGTAAATCAATTCTCAGATCGTTGCAATAAGATATATACTGAGAAGAATGCTGATGACAGTTTTCATATACAAACATGGATGGTATATGGGTAGCTGTACACAGTAATTCCTCATTTCTTCTGAGATAAAAAGGTCAAATTATTGTGGGAAAACTTTCTGTTCAATTAGACATTAGGAAAATATCCCAGTGTTGTGGAAACATTAGCAGTGAGGGAACAGCACAGTCTTTATTTTAAAATAATTATAATATCCATAGAATGATACATAGTTTTTAATGCATTATCTCAGTTTATTATTATGAAAAATTAGTGTTAGGGGTTGCATGTGAAATGAAGAAGAAATTGAGACAGATGAGATAGATAGCGATCTGTGAGGCTAGCCCACAGAATGGGGATCCTGGGAAGCATGTCCAGGTCCAATTTTTTTTTTTTTACCATTTTAACCATTTTTAAGTGTGCCATCCAATAGTTTTTTAAAATACTTTATTTATATAAGGATTTCACATCTCTGTGATCTCTGGGGTTCACCCCCCCCCAACTGTTCCCACCCTGTCCCACCCCCCACCCCCAGGTTGTGTACTTCAATTTGGTTGTTGGCTTGTTTTGACTTTTCTTCATAGATTTTTGTTTATCTTTTCCATGTCAAATATAGTAGTGAAACCATTTGGTTTCTGTTTTTTTTTCTTTTTGACTTGTTTCTGCTAATATGAATTCTTCTAAGTTCATCCATGTTATCAAAATCATCTAATTTGTCATTTTTAATTGATGACTAATATTCCATTGTGTATATATACCACATCTTTTTTATCTAGTCATCTGTTTTGGGACATTTTGGTTGTTTCCATGTCCTTGCAATTATGAATAGTGCTGCAATAAACATCCGAGTACAGGTGTCCCTTTGTACCCATATTGAAGTCACCTTTGGGTAAATTCCCAGGAGAGCAATTGCTAGGTCAAATGGTAGTTCCATTTTCAGAAACCCCTTTCTGGAGAAATCTACTGATGGCAAAATTGATGGAAAACAGAAACAGATAGGACTACATCAAAATTAAAAGCTTCTGTACAGCAAAAGAAACGACAGAAAAAAGCTAAAGGAAGTCCAACTGAATGGAAAAAAATATTTGCCCTCCACAAGAGTGATAAGGGTTTAATCACGAAGATCCACAAGGAACTCACACAATTAAACAAAAGCAAAAAAAGAAGCCCAATAATAAAATGGAGTGAAGAACTAAAAAGAAACTTTTTAGTTTCTTTTAAATACAAATGGCCAACAGGCACATGAAGAATTGCTCAACGTCACTAGCAATAAGGGAAATGCAAATCAAAACCACAATGAGATACCATCTTACATCAGATACAACTTTAGTGAAGTTATGATGTTCCTTGTGTACTCCAGCAAAGAAATGTTATAATGATGTATTGGGGAAGTAGCAAAGTGTATGTGACATACAGTAGGGAGTATGAGGGGGTGTGCAATAACAAAATTTACCTTTGGGGCAACAGTCATTTACTCATAGGTCACATGTCTCTGGGGACATTCCAAAGAGGTTAAGAAATTAGGTTACAGGTGAGAGATGTGCCATTGCCCACCCTCTTGTGTGCCAGAGGGGGCTAGAGAGATAGAAGGTGTTCCTCTTATCTGAAGCTCCATCTCTCTACCTGCTTCCATGTTCCACAAAAAATTAGGGCAGAAACAAATATTACTATTATCACCATCATTTTAAAGAAGAAAATGAGATTCGTAGGAGTTTAGCAACTCATTTAGCTACTTTTTTTTATGTTCCAATAAGATACATATTTGTGTTTACATTTCTTTTTCTTCAACTAAGGTAATTTATTTATATATAAATTTCACATCTTTGCAATCCTTGGGGTTCACCCCCTTCTCTTCTGCCCCCACCTCCATCCCCCAAATTGTGCACTTCAATTTGGTTGTTAGCTTGTTTTGACTTTTCCTCATGGTTTTTTGTTTATTATTCCCATGTCCCATATAATAGTGAAACCATTTGGTTTCTGTCTTTTTCTTTTTGACTTGTTTCTGCTAATATGAAGTCCATCCATGTTATCATAAAGTCATCCAATTTGTCATTTTTAATAGATTAGTAATATTCTATTGTGTATCTATAGATACCATATCTTTTTCATCCATTCATCTGTTTGGGGACATTTGGGTTGTTTCCAAGTCCTTGTAATTATAAATAGTGCTGCAGTAAATATCCGACCACAGATGTCCCTTGTACCCACACTGAGGTCTCCTTTGGATAGATTCCTAAGAGAGCAATTGCTGGGTCACATGGTAGTTCCATTTTCATTAGTTTGAGGGTTCTCCACACTGCTTTCCATAGTGGTTGGACCAGTTTACATTCCCACCAACAGTGTAGGAGTGTTCCTTCTTTCCACATCCCTGCCAGCATTTGTGGCTATCCTTACTGGTGTATGGTGGTATCTCATTGTGGCTTTGATTTGCATTTCCCTGATTGCTAGTGACGTTGAACATTTTTTCATGTGCCTGTTGGTCATTTGTATTTCGTCTTTGGAGAATTGTCTTTTTTTTCTTCTCCCCATTTTTAACTGGGTTTTTAACTTTGTTTTTGTTAAGTTGTATGAGTTCTTTGTGTGTCTATGTTAACACACCCTTATATGGAGGGTATATCACTTGTATGAAGGGCAAAAAATTTTCTATTTGGTTGGGTTTATTTTTGTTTTCTCTGTTGTCTCTTTTGCTGTACAGAAACTTTTTAGTTTGATGTACTCCCAGCTGTTTGTGGTTTCCTTCATTTTTTACCTGCCATAGATGTATCCAGAAATGAATTTCTGGATTGTAACTTATGGAGGGTTTTGCCCATGTATTCCTTTATGTATATTATGGTTTACAGTCTTATATCCAAGTCTTTTATCCATTTTGAGTTGATTTTTGTACATGGTATGAGGGAATTGTCTTGGTCCAATTTTTTGCATGTTTTGGGCCAGTTTTCCCAGCACCATTTATTGAAGAGGGTATCTTTGTTCCAATGTAAGTTCTTCACTCCTTTGTCAAAGTTTAGTTGACTGTATAATGTGTGGTTTCATTTCAGGATACTCAATTCTGTTCCATTGGTCTGATCGTCTGTTTTTGTACCAGTACCAAACTGTTTAAATTACTATGGCTTTGTAGTATAATTTGAATTTTGGAATTATAATACCTCCATTTCCTCTTTTTTTAGTCAGGAGGCTTTTTGATATTCAAGGTCTTTTGTTATTCCATATGAATTTCAGTAATTTTTGTTCTATCTCTTTAAAGACTGTGACTGGGATTTTTATAGAGATTGTTTTGAATCTGTAGATTGCTTTTAATAGGGTGGTCATTTTGATCATGTTGATTCTTCCAATCCATAAGCAGGGAATGTCTTTCCATTTCTGTATGTCTTCTGTCTCTTTTAGCAGCATTTTAAGGTTTTCTTTGTATAGTTCTTTCATGTGTTTTGTTAGGTTTATTCCTAGGTATTAATTTTTTTGGTGCAATGGTAAATGGGATGGCTTTTTTGTTTCTTCTTCTTTTGTTTGACTTTTTGCATATAAGAAAGCTACTCACTTCTGTGTGTTGATTTTGTAACCAGATATCTTACTGAACTGGTTTATTGTTTCAAGGAGTTCTTCTGTAGATTTTTTGGGGTTCTCTATATAAAGAATCATGTCATCTGAATAGAGTGATAGTTTCAGTTCCTCTTTTCCTATTTCTTTCCCTTTTATATTTTTCTCTTGTCTTATTGTCCTGGCTAGAACTTCCACAATGTTAAAAAGTAGTGGGGAGAGTGGGCATCCTTTCCTGGTTCCAGATCTTAATTGGAATGATTTTAGTTTTTCCCTGTTTAGGATGATATTTGCTGTGGGTTTGTCATAGATGGCTTTTTTTATGTTGAGGATGTTCTTTTGATCCCCAATTTTTCAAAGGCTTTTGTCATGAATGGGTGCTGGACTTTGTCAAATGCTTTCTCTGCATCAATTGATATGATCATTTGGCTTTTGTTTTTCTCCTTGTTGATGTGGGGTATTATGTTAATTGATTTCCAGATGTTGAACCATCCTTGTGCCCCTGGGATAAATCCCACTTGGTCATGGTGAATAATGCTTTTTATACATCATTGGATTCGACTTGCCAGGATTTTTTTTTTTTTAATTTGCATTCATGTTCATTAGGAAAATTGGTCTATAGTTTTCTTTCTTCTTGCCATTCTTATTTTGTTTTGGTATGAGTGTGATGCTTGCTTTATTGAATGTGTTTGGCAGTTTTCCCTCTTTCTCAATTTTTTGGAAAAGTTTTAGTAGTGCAGGTGTTGCTTCCAATTTGAATGTCTTTGAATGTCTGGTATAATTCGTTTGTGAAGCCATCAGGTCCTGGGCTCTTGTTTTTAGGTAGAGTTTTGATGACTGCTTCAATTTCACTGTTTGTAATTGACTTATTTAAGTTCTCTGTTTCTTCTTTGTTCAGTTTTGGGTAGTTGTATTTTTCCAAGAATCTGTCCATCTCATCCAGGTTGTTGTATTTGTTTCCATGTACATGTTCATAGTAGTCCCTGGTTATCCTTTGGATTTGTGTGTGTGTGTCTGTTGTAATTTCTCCTCTTTCATTTGTGATCCCATTTATTTGAATGTTCTCTCTTCTTTTCTTTGTGAGCTTTGGAAGGTGTTTATCAATATTTATTTTTTCAAAGAACCAACTCTTAGTTGTGTTGATCTTCTGGGTAGTCTTTTTAGTTTCTAGGTTATAATTTTTATTATTTCTTGTCTTCTGCTGTGTTTTGGCTTTTTCTGTTGCTCTTTTTCTAATTTTCCAAGTTCGGAGCTTAGGTTATTTCTTTGGTTAGTTTCTTGGTTTTTTATATGGGCCTGTATTGCTATGAACCTTCCTAGTAGATATGCTTTTGCTGAATCCCATACATTTTGGAGTGTTGTGTCTTCTTTGTGATTTGTTTCAAAGTAGGTTTTAATTTCTTCTTTAATGTCTTCAATTACCCATTCTTCGTTTAGTAGCATTTTGTTCAGTCTCTATGTATTGGACACTCTTCTTGCTTTCCCTTCATTGTCAATTTCTAGTTTGATGCCTTTATGATCTGAGAAAAAAGTTGGTATAATTTTAATTTTTGTGTATTTATTCAAATTTTCCTTGTGTCTTAATATATGGTCAGTTTTAGAGAAGGATTCATGTGCATTTGAAAAGAAGGTGTATTCCTTTCCTTGGGGGAACAGTGTCCTATCCTATAGATATCTATTAGATCCATTTGGTCTAGGTCTTCCTTTAAAGCTTTTGTGTCCTTGTTTAGTTTCTGTTTTGTTGATCTGTCCTTTGGTGAGAGTGGGGTGTTAAAGTTTTCTACTATACATGTGTTTTCACCAATATTTGTTTTCAGTTCTGCTAGTAGTTGTCTTGTGAATCTTGGTCCTCCCTCATTTGGAGAATATATGTTCATAATTGTTATGTCTTTTTGATGGGTTGAATCCTGAACCATTAGGTAATGACCATCTTTATCCTTTGTCACTTTTTTTTTATTTTGAAATTTGCTTTATCCACTATGAGAATGGCTACCCCTGCCTTTTTTGGGGAGGGGGCACATTTGTTTGTAGGATTGTTTTCCAACCTTTTACCTTCAGTATATGCTTTTCTTTAGAGATTAGATGTGTTTCCCAGAGGCAGCAGATTGTTGGGGTCTGTCTTTTGATCCATTCTGCAACTCTCTGTCTTTTTATTGATGAATTTAGACCATTGACATTTAGAGTAATTATTGATGCTTGAGGTTCTAGTGTTTTGGGCAGACGTTTTGAGGTTCTGATTTGGTTTCTTGTTATGGTCTTTCTATTTATTCCTCTGAGGGGTTGGTCTTGAGGCTTCTTGCAAGATTTCTTGGAGTGGGGATTTGGTGGTAGTGAATTTCTGGAGATTTTGTTTGTTTGAGAAGGTTCTAATTTTTCCTTCATAAAAGGACAGCTTTGCAGGGTAGCGTATTCTTGGCTGGCATTTTTTTGTCTTGGAGTTTTTTGAATATTTGGCTCTATTCTCTCCATGCTTGGAGTGCTTCTTAAAAACAGTGGTTAGATGCCACAAAGTAGGTGGCAATGACTTAATCGTATGCGTGTTGCAGGCTGAAGCCTCTTACATCCTTGTCAAGGGGAATGTTAACCTTTCAGACAACACTCATTTAGCTTCTCTTTCTTAATTCCTTGTATCAATTTCCTTGCTGAATAAAGTAGTGAGACTGATTTATTTCTTACTAATGGAATAATATGGGCCCAATTTTTATAACTTTAACTTCCAACTTCTTACTAATCTTCTCCTATATTGAGAGGTACTCCATAGTCAGTATATCCAACTCTGAAGTAATTGTTCACATTCACAACTCTGATCTTCTTCTGACTCTTATACCCCAGTGAGTGGCTCTACTCAATAACCAGGCCAATCATGCTGGAGTCCATCTAAACGACTTCCCCCCCAACTTTCTTTCCTTCCCAATCAGTTAATCAGTCACCAATCCTTCATTCAAGATTCTTTATCATCTCTGCTTAGTCTTTATCATCTGTGCTTGGGTTGTTATGAAGAACAATAACCCTAACTCCTAACTGGAATACTTCTGACACTTAGATCAGCCCAAGAAGAGAGGTCAGAATGATCTATTCCAAGCGCCCTACTCATAATATCATATTCTTTCTTAAAATCCTTCACTGGTTTCCCTTGTTTAAAGAATAGAATGTAAAATTTAAGTTCCTTACCATAGCATTGATACACCTTCATGAGTTGGTCTATCCAATTCATTTTTTTATTCATTTTTGTTGGGTTTATATTCTTGCATTTTATATGTCAGTTGTATTAAACTTTATATCATGAATTTTCACACTCTTGAATATGCAGCTTCCCCATCTGTTTTACTTAATTATAGCTTCATTGACTTTGAAGTCTTTAGTGACCAGTTTTCTTAAATGTCCCTGATCACAACTCAGTGATCAAATACTTCCTCCTCTCTTCCCCTCAGTGTAATCTATCATAGCCTTATATTGGGTGTTGTGCTTATCTTGCTAGTCTGGTATTGTATCTTGCCATCTATACAACCCAAGCACCTAGCACAGGTCCTGACACATAATAGATGCTCAGAAGTACTTGAAAAACAGTATTATGCTGAACACTATCTCAGATTCAGTAGTAATATTTCCACCAGATGTTTAAGATCAATAAATAGCATTGATAGTAGTAAGAGCTGTACTCTCTCTAAGATTTCATGTATTGTGGTATGATAAAAAGCACTCTTTTTCAGCAATTTTATTTTGAATATATACTCAAAATGTTGAAAACAAAGACTTCAACAGATTTATTTGATTACATTTATTTTCTTATATCATTGTTCATTTTTGTACAGTATTTGACTCCTACCCTCATAGTTCTCCCACCATCCCCATAGTTCTCCCACCATCATGGCACCAGAGAACCATCACTATAATCCCTGTGCTCCTCCCTTCTTTATCCTGACCCCTCTTTCTTTCCCTCCACTTCTATTTATCTCAAATCTATGATCAGATTGCAAGTTTTGTCATTTTCCTGGACTTTTTTTTTCAGTTTCTCTGTGTTACACATATAAGCAAAACCATCTGATATTTCTTTCTGACTTTTTTTTGGCTAAGCACAATCATTTTAGGTCCATGTGTGTTGTTGCAAATAGCTTGAGTTTATCTTTTTTTGATGCTGAGTGGTATAGTCCATTGTGGGTTTATACCACATCTTCTTTATCCATTCATCTCTTTGGGGACATTTGGGTTGTCTCCATATCTTGCCAATTCTAAATAGTACTGCAGTAAACATTGGAGTGAAAGTTTCCTTTAGAATTAGTGCTTTTGCATGCTTTGGGTAAATTCATAGGAATAGAATTGCCAAATCATATGGTAGATCCACATTAGTGTTTTGAGTAACTTCCACACAGATTTCCATAGTGGTTGGACCAGTTTACATTTCCACAAGCTGTGTAAATAGGTTCCTTTTCTTTATACACCCCTGCCTGCATTTTGCTGTTTCCAGTTTTTTTAATGAGCCACTCTCACAGGTGTGAGTTATTAGATCAATGTGGTTTTGATTTGCATTTCCCTGATAGTGATATTGAACATTTTTCATATGCCTATTGACCATTTGCTTTTCTTCCTTGGAGATGTGTTTGAACAGATTTTTTACACCAATTGCCATAACAGTGTTATTCATAGTAGCTGAAACCATTGGTAGATGGGATAAAACTATTTCTATTGTATTTACATACAATAGAAAATTATCCTAAAAAAGGAAGATCTTGAAACATGCCTTATCTTGAATAAACCTTGAAAATGTTGTGATAAGTGAAATAATCCAGGCACAAAAGGACAAATATTATATTACTGAATTTATGTAATATATATATAATAATTAAATTCATAGAGAATGTAGAATAGTTGTTACAGAGACCAGGGGAAAAGAAGAATGGTGTATCATTGTTTATTGGGTGCAGTGTCTCATTTAGGAATGATAAATAAGTTCTAAAGATGGAGAATAGTGTTGTTCGCTCAACAACGCGAATGGACAAGTAGCCCTGAACTTTACACTCAAAATGATCAAAATGGTAAATGTTGTATAATATAAAGCAAAATGAAAACACCATACAAAATGAAAATATTCTGTCTACTATAAATGAGTTCTCAGACCATCTGTTAGCACACTATATAAAATTAAACTTGAGTCTAGATTTTCTTAAGATTGTTTCCTCATCAATGTAATAAAAAGCATGAATTCAAGGTGTGATGTCCAAATGATTTTGCCACTTAAAGGAAAAGACAGTTCTATTTTGTTTAGGATCTGTTTT
Source organism: Uropsilus gracilis (assembly GCA_004024945.1). NCBI lineage: Eukaryota > Metazoa > Chordata > Mammalia > Eulipotyphla > Talpidae > Uropsilus > Uropsilus gracilis. The sequence goes on along the minus strand of PVHY01002274.1, from coordinate 98,930 downwards.
ACTGACCTTGTCACAGAAGGTCAATGTGTCACAATTCTGAAGAACCTTCACAGCTTTTCTCCTGCAGCTTCTATCAGAGAGGAAAGGCCAGGAGGCTTCAGCAGAAAGGTATTAGTGATGGTTGACTAGAGAGTGATGCTGCTTTGTGTCAATGGTATACAAATGGAACAAATTCTCTAGCGTTCAATTAATCATCTTTTTAATGATTGATTCACTCAGCATTTATTAAGTGCTCATTTTATATAAGGGAGTAAGTGCCAGAGATACATGTATCTTTAAGACACGTGTGATTCAGTGTACTCAGTGGGAGACACAGACATATTAGCAAACACTCAAAAGGGTTTTGGCATTAAAAAATAAGACAGGTATATATGCAATCCTGTGGAATTTATAGAGTAATAACCTGCAAGTAGAATTTCACAGAGAAACTTTAAATTAGTTTTGAATGAGAGAGGCTCATGAAGTAGGAAAACCCCTGATATTCTTCTTTCTTGATCTACCCACTCTGTTCATATTGTTCAGTGATGGTATGTGAAGCATGAGAAGAATTTAGCAAGGGTTGCCATATCCATGGCAAGATAAATATCATTTTTCCTCCAACCTGATCTCTTCTGATACATTCTCATAGATATACCCTCTCTTGATATCCCTTAAGTACCCCCTTAGGCAAAGATAAAATATTACCCACAATCTGCTATTCTCTTAATAGCCTTGCCAATGTTTGCTGTTCTGATGTCAACAGTCATTATATGGCTTGGCTTTCAACATGAGATTAAACCTCTTTTATTCTTGCAGTAATCAGAAAAGCAATTGGATAGTTAGTATGCTCTTTGGAATCCCAATGCAAAAGAATGAAGTTCTGCCAGATCCTGTCATAGAAGAAAACAGACATGAAAGGTGAAAAAAAAAAAAAAAACCTCCTGAAAAGGAAGTGCTGACAGGCTATACCAGTCACAAAGCAGACATGAGCACCCAAGGGTTACCAACTTGGGAAATGTGCCAACATTGGCCAGCAGGTCCCAGCATCCAAGGGCTGAAAGGGAACTAATTAATTAAACAGTGTCACACATGTTGTCAGATTGCAGACAGCAGAAAGTAAAATGGACTTCACATGGTTTAACCATGAGGGGACAAGTAAGATCATACTGAACTCATAAAAACTTTCTTCCGAAAAAGAGAAATTCTAACATATTTTGGCTCTGTCATGGTTAGAAGATAAACTGCTTTCTTAAATTTTGGCCTCAGTGAACTAAAGTTTTCCTTAAAGAAAGAAAAACATTTATTGAGTACCTACTATGTGCCAGACATTGTGATAACCTTCTGGGAAAATAAGTCAACATTTCTGTGTACACTACATTTTATGTAGTGTTCTGTAGTGTTTAAGCACAAGTGCTATTTTGAATATGTTACCTCATTTAATTCTTATGAAAGTTCAATGAAGGAGATGCTACTTTAACACATGAGAAAATAGATAACAGACTTAGGTTTTAACTCTGGTTTCACAATGTACTGACTGTGTTAGTACACCATTGCACCTGGAAGTTCCCTCTCTTTCTGGTATACATGAATGCCAGACTTTGTTTTTCCTGTAGCACTCCCACCCCCAAGGCATCCATAGTCCTTTACCGTAGTTCATTGTGCTCTCCCAGCCACTATACTCACCCTTCCCTCCTCCCTCCCCTTCCTCATCTGGATGCCCAGATCTATGGTCAGCATTCAAGGACTGGTTTTAAAGTTTATCTTTGTCTGATCCTATGTTTGATTCCTATAGATTCCATATGTGTTTCTTCTACTATGTAGCTCTACCTTCTCTTACCTTTGAGCCTCACAGTGAGGGTTGCCTTTAGGAGCATCTGAGAAAGAATGGTTTCCTACACTGCACTTTGTTAAGAAGTCAAGTTCTTCAGTTAATAATCCCAGATAGTCACGGGTCAGTCAGCCCCAATGACAGGGCATTTCCAGTGATGACATCAGAGTAAGCAGTGTAATTACTGGAACAATAGACCTTGCTTGTTTTGATTTATCCATTGTCTAAAAAATGATCCAGAAGTTAGATGCTACTTCTAAATCACCAGGTTTTTCATTTTAAGTGACAACCTTTGCATTTCATTAGCAAGGTCTACTTTTTAAATATGCCTTTACAGGGCCAATATATCATAACAACATCATTAAAACATTTCTCTCTACTGGTTATAAATTGCCTTGATGGTGACTACATCTCCCAGAGCATCCTTGACAGAATGAGTCTTAAGATCCAAGCATGTCATTGCCAAAGCAGACAGCCCAGCCTGGCTACCCTATCCAGGGAAAAAAGGCTTCTAGAAATGTAGGTAAGCAACTGTATAAGTGCTAAGAGTGAGTCTATCACTAATTCATTAACTGCTAAACTTTGGAAAAGTTATTTAACCTCTTTGGGCCTCTTATTTATAAAATAAGATCTACTTTGTCAAGCTTAAAGGTTTATTTTAAAGAACAAGTAGGATAAAATATATATGAAAACATTTTGAAGCGCAAACTAGACTTCCCCAGAAAGCAAAATCTGAGAATGAATTTATCACACAGGATACATTTATTGGATGTACATGTGGGATCACCTGGAAGAGCAGTGAAGGAAGCAATGGGATGCTAGGGGAAATATTTAGTAATTTTTCAGCCTCAGTGATAGACTCAACCTTTCCCACACAGACACTAGACCTATGGCAGCCTGTCAGCATTGTCTTGTCTTGCATTGAAATGGCCAGCCCCCTTATGTGGGCATCAATTAGTCACTGAATACCTTAGGAAAAAGTGCAAGCTTAGGCTAGGTCACTCTCTACAACTCAAGTAAGACAGATGAAGACTGTCATTAGCATTCAACAGATAGAATTGGGTTAAAAGTTTGGAAATCCAGGTTGCATTTCACAATGTCCACTAGTCCTCCATTTGTGCTGCTCAGGTCCACCATCTCATTAACATACAGGCATTAACTCTTCCAGGATTCCAGGGAGCCTTTATTCTGGGGAAAATTTTGAAAAGGAAGGTAAGTGGGACTAACTGTTGTTCTCACTTCTGCATCTGATCTGCATCTATATCTTAATATGTCAAATATAGTAAGATCTCACTTAACATCATCTATAGCTTGGAAATTGTGAGTATAAGTGAAAAGATATGTAACAAAAGCATTACATATCTTTTTGGGGAGAAGAAATTTTTTGGGAAGAAATTTCAATCAAGGTGGGCATATATCGATATAAGGAAATCTTTACTGGAATATCTGCTGTACTTTTCCTCAACCTCCTCTAGTAGCCATTTCAGATTCCTAATACCACTAACAGTACCTATCTTTGTCTTGGTTAGTCTTGGTGATCTAGACCATCAAGTTTCATGGATTTAAGTATTTGGTCCTCTAGCCCTTCTGAGACCTTCTGATACCCTTGTTTTATTCATCCTTGTACATTCATTTTTACAAAAATGGGTCTCCTGACCCCAAACATAATCTTGCCTGTAAAAGTAGCCTTCTTGTGAGGGTTAATTACTTTTTCCAATAATACCCTTATTTCCTTCTATAATCTAATCAATACATATCCACCCTAGCAGTGTCTAGGTTGTGAAATATGTGTTATGACCATTGGATCTTGTGGTTTGTACTTTCTCACTGCCGTTATTGTAGCTATTCCCATGGTATGATATTCTAAAATAAGTGGGGCCCTATGCTGGTAGATCAGACGTTAGGTAAGACCTTGTATGGTGACCTTTCTTGCATTTCCCTGAGCAGGAAAAGCACACCGGTATCTTAGACATTTGTGTGTGTGTGTGTGTGTGAGTGTGTGAGTGTGTGAATGAATCTCTGCCATTTGCAAGACTGAAGGAATTCAGTGTAGTCAGATTGCTACCGAGTGGCTGACTGCTTTTCTCTAAGAATGGTATCATATTAGGAACTTAGCATTTGTTTGTAATAATTTCTTACCTTTTGTAAGTAGAAGTTAATGCTTTAGGAACATGAACTGCCTTTGTCCCTGCTAAGATGAGCATACAACTTACCTGCCCGTCATGCTAAAACCATCATGGCCAATAAAAAAGCCAGACCTATATCAGTTGGCCTAGTCACCATCTCCTCTTCCCAAAATGCCTTGACCCAGTGTAATCTTTCTCCTTCCAGATCCATGACTCATGTCATTTACTGGGTCTATGAGCCTGTTTATATTCCGAAATCATTTCACACTCATCCTGTCCTTCCTATATTATCCATTTCACATTTCTCTCACCTTAGCTAGACCCTCTGCTGGTCTTAGTTGCTGGTCTTACCAAATGTGAGAACCCAGACATATAAGCATAGAAGTTTGAGCATCTGTTGCTGGAACCCATTTTAAATCAGAGAATAGTATAATTTCAGGTGCACTTTCAAGAGTTATGCCAAGGAAGAACATTTTCTTTCGTGACTTTTTTAAAATCAGCATTGAGTGAAGATGTAGTACATCCATACATTTTCTTCTTTGACAGTCAAAATGAACCAACTTATTCATCCATATTTCATGGGTGCTTTACTCCTCAGTCAACTGATAATAAGGGGCCTCTCCAATATGCACCATACAACCATGGGTGTACTATGTGGGGGAAGTGCTAGTAATACAGAAGGGATGGCATTGGAATCTAGGCTCCAGACAGCTGACTGACTTTTCCCCTTTGGCCCTGTGGTACTTTATTACAGATATGCCACATCTGTCTTACAACATATTAATTGCTGGACGTGCCTAACATTGTGACATGGTGAATCTGACTGAACCGAGTTCATGCTAGGCCCTTCTGGATTCATAGCCATTTCATGCCATATGATAAAATGTTCTGTATTTATTGTAGCTCAACCACATGCTAAAGTTTGTTTTGCCAAAAGAGTATGAGTCTTCACTGCAAAAGGCATGTCCTTGGTCCAGAAACTCAGGCATCTGTAATTGTTATTCTCCCACTGGGACTTGACACAAACTCTATACAGTATTTTGCACATAACTCATCTCTAATACCAAGAATGTTTACCCTCCAGGATGTTTGCCTGAACCTGCTTTGCAGGGTTCTTTTCTTCTTTAGATCTCTAAAATGTCAACCTTTTTCATTTAGTCTAAAGCAATATTCCTAGTATGGAATATGCTGTTTTCACAACATTGAAGCAATACTACAGGCACTGTGCTTCATCATTTCTGGTGAATGTAGCATGATGAAATAAATTGATTTTAATTTGGCTGTAATGTCCCAGCAATTCCCTAACCACTAAAACTCAAAATTTTAGTAATGTGCCAACCCTCTTGGTCTTTGTAAAATACTTTGTAAATGCTGATGCACACCTTCTAACTGAGGCATCCACTCTGCTAGTTCTTCTTAATGTACTCAAATAAACATGATATTATAAAAGTAGAAGATTAAGGAAATATGCTTTGGGATATCCAGGTGGTCAAGATATTTCCAAACAGTATTATGACAAAGGACAGGAAAAGTTAACATTCCTGGTACAAACTGTAAGTGTCTATTGGTGTTCACTTCATATGAATTCAAACTGTTACTGGTTCCTTATTAAATAGGGAAGGGAAAATATACATTTTTGAAATCAGTGATTGTGTATAATGTACCTGGGCCATATTAATTTACCCTAGGAAGATAATCACATCTGATTCTGCAACTTCAATTAGAGATATTATATAGTGGTATTTGCAGAAGTCTCCTAACATCTTTTAGTATATATCTAGGTTCTTCAGAGGATAGAAAAGTAAACAAACTTAGTATATTATGGGCAACTGCACCATTTAGATAGCATAATTGTGCTACTTTTTGCCATCCCTAATGTTTGAAATTATTTTCATTTTTGAGGAAAGGGGAATAACTTTTAGAGAGCTGTTCAGCATTTATACTATTCACATTTGCCACACAAGACAAAGAATATACTGGGTGATTATTTGATCACAGGCTATATCTACCCAAATTATATATTTAGAAAGGAGTGAGGGCTAAACTGGTGGGTTTGGGAACCTAATAGACCTACTATGAGCTGAGCCTTAGTGAGTTTATTAACTGACCTCTTGAACAGAAGGAGCATGTTGGTGCATTAGGTTTGCAATCATGCCAATCACATATTAAGATTTTTTTTAAAAAATTGTTGGTTATATATATTTTCTTACATCATTATATACTCCAAACTTCTCCCACTGCCATGTCGCCTGTGAATCATCATCCTGATCTCTTGTGCTCATCCCTCCCCTGATTTTGCCCTCCCTTCCCACCATCTTTGTCATATGCTTTAATTCAGTTATGTTTATTATCAGTTTGTTGGGTTTTAGCTTTTTCTTGTCCTTTTGTTTTCCCTATATCCCATATATAAGTGAGACCATCTGGTATTTATCTTTTTTTTCTGGCTTATTTCAGCTAGGATAATTCCTTCTAGCTCCATTCATGTTGTCACAAATGACATGAGTTTGTCTTTTTTGATTGCTAAATGATATTCCATTGTATAAATATACCATAACTTTTTGATCCATTCATCTGTTTGGGGGCATTTGGATTGTTTCCATATGCTGGCTGTTGTAAATAGTGCTCAGTAAACATAGGAAAGCAGATTTCCTTTTGAATTAGTGTTTTAGTATCCCTTGGGAAGATTCCCTAAAGTGAAATCATTGGATCGAATGGTTGCTTAATTTTAAGTCTGAGGGCCTCCACACAGCTTTCCACAGTGGTTGAAACAGTTTGTATTCCCAACAGCAATGTTCCTTTCTCTCCACATCCTCACCAGCACTTATTGTTGGCCATATTTTTTATATGGACCATTCTTACTGATGTGAGACAGCTTCCGATTGTGGTCTTTACTTGCACTTCCCTGTCTAACATATATTAAGCAATTGAAAACAAGATGAATAGGAGGCATTAGGCTGAAATGGTAACATAAGAAACTCCTAAAGTTCCCTTTTACTATGGCCATACCAAATGTAGAGCTGCACCACATATATGGAATAGTTCCTTTTGAGAGAAATCTAGAACTAGTTGAGTGAGTCATAGAGATCAGGTGGCTCAGAAAACACCCATAACAAAGTAGATAGGAAAAGATGAGACATTCTCACCACAAACACATCTCCTGACAAAATACCATATAGTTAGCAGGGGACCTAAAACTTCTAGCTTCTCCCTAAGTGAAACATTTGAACATATCTGGGGCTCCAAATTTTTAAACTTCCATCCAAGAAATGGACTTGCAAAATATATCATTCTGAAAGTCAATAGGGTTCGTATTTATGAGTTTCATAGGACTATAGGAAGCAAAGAAGCAGTTTTAGTGGGGACAGTTTACTGCAGTTACAATGCAGAGGAAATAGGCAAAAACATTCATCTCCCTGGATGAGTTTGACTACATAGTTTACAAGCTGCTGCCTAAAATCTCATTTTCTGGTTAGCATACATTTTGTCACTTACCGAAATCTTCCCTGAATCCCAGAAGACAAAAGAGTAGTGGGCATTTCTTTCACCTTCTCCCTTTGACTCATTCCAATAATCAGACTAAGTTGTAAATATCTATCAGGAAGGAACATTATCAAACATCCAACACCCCAACTGTTATAATTACTATCCAAGGAACAACACTTCAAATCATCTAGATCTGATTGACATTAGGGCATATAGCCATAAGTTCCATAGGACTACAATAAATGAAGATGAGTTTTAAATCGGTTTAGAATCTCCCCCTGGCTGTATATACAGTGTTTTTTTTTTTCAGAAGGAGCATTTCAGAGGGAACATCTACCATTTTCCCTTGGTAGAGGTTTAACTGCATATCTTGCAAGTTAAAACTTGCAAGTTATCAGCCTGCATCTAGGTGCTGACTGCAGTTCTCTCCTTTGAGGCACTGATGGGTCTTGGTATACTCTGAACTATGAGGAGCCACTAAGAAAAATCATTGCAGCTTCAGTAATCAAAAAGCTGTAAGAATCAACCAGAAGCTTGGGGTAGGTTTTCAATAACATTCATCTCCTACATAAGACCAGACTGTCAAGATTGCAAAAAATGACTGTTTTATCTAAGATGTAGAAACCAACATGAAGAATCACAGAAAATGAAGGGAAGGGAAATATGTCCCAGACAAAATACTAAACCTTAATACATAGGTATGTGACTTTCCTGACAGAAAATTCAACATGTGAATCATAACAAACTTTGGAGATCAGGAGACAGTATTAGAACAAACTGAGGGTTTTATCAGATTTGAAAATAGTGTCAATCAGTAACCACAGAGGTGAAGAACACAAAAATTGAACTGAAAAATTCAATAGAGGGGTTCAATAGAAGGTTAAATCAAACTGAAGAAAGGATCAGTGAATTCAAAGGTAGTGCACAGGAAATCTTTTAAAAGTAAAGGAATGAAGATGGTTCAAAATTTGACATATGAAATACTACCCATGGGGGCTACCAAACATATTACAGAGGTCACAGAGGAAGAATAAAGAGGTAATGGGGCAGAAAATATATTCAAAATTATAAGAACTGGAACTTTCTGATCTGAAAAAAGAAACATACATTCTGAAGAGAAAGTCCAGAAAGTATCAAATGAGATGAATAAAAAAGTTCCATATAAGACATTATAATCAAATTGTTAAAAGTGAAAGGCAAGGAGAGAATTTTAAAAGCAGCAAGAGAAAAAACATGATCCATACAGTTAGTAGATTTTTCAGCAAAAACAAACAAACAAAAAAACTGCAGAGCAGGTGGAAGATGGATAACACATTCAAAATGTTGAACATATTTGCCAATCACAAATACTCTACCCAGCAATGTTATCCTTCAGGATAGAGGAAGCCGCCAAGAAATTTCCAAGCAATGAAAGTTGAAGATGTTCATCACCACTAAAATAGCTTTATTAGAAATGTTAAAAGGAATTCTTTAAACTGAAACGAAAGGATTTTAAATATTAAGATGAACCTATAAATGAACCTATAAATTAAGATGAACCTATAAATTATTAAGATGAACCTATAAAGCTCATTGGTAACAGTAATTATATAGTTAAAATCAAACTAGTTTAATGTAATGATGATAAGTAAATCACCCATAACTCTGATGTAAAGGTTAAAAGAGAATATTTTTAACTAACTACAGTAATTTCCTAATGTTTATATAAGATTAAAGGAGTAAACATGACAGAAAAAAATCAAAAAAGAGAAATGCAGGGAAAATATAGACCCTTCAAATGTAATAGCAGTTTAAAATAAGCTGTAATAACTATTATGCATTTTATCTAAACCTCATGTTAACTAGACAGTAAAAACATGCAGTAAATATACCTATCTACAGAAAATCATTAAGTTTTAAAGAAGCAAGAGAGAAAAAAAAAGAAATTGCCACAAAACAGTGAACAAAGTGGCAGTAAAAGTTCCCTAACTAAATTATCAGAAATTATTTTAGATGCACATGGACTAAATTTGCAAATCTAAATACACAAATGATTAAGAATAAAAGCCAACCATATCATGAATCTAAGTTGCCTACAAAGCACTCACTTCATCTTTGAGGATACACATGGACTGAATTAAAGATTCCAAATAAGTGGAAACAAAATGAAAAAGAGGAATAACTATACTTAAATTCCACAAAAATGGACTTTAAGCCAAAAAATAATAAGACCAAGAAGGTCAGATATAATGAATTATTCAAGAGACTATGTCAACTTACTTATGTACCCAACATAAGAGCAAGGTATATAAAACACATGTTAATAGATATGAAAAGACAAATTGATAACACAATAGTTGTAGGGGATGTCAGTTCTCTACTTTGACCAATAGATTATCCAGAAGGAAAATAAGTAAGGAAACACTAGATTTAAACTACATGTTAGGAGGCTGAGGACAGGGATTGCTTGAGTTTGGGGGTTCGTGACTACCCCAGGCAGCATAGCAAGACCTAGTCTCAAAAAAAAAAAAAAAATAGCTGGACATCGTGGTGCATGCCTGTAATTCCAGTTACCTGGGAGGATGAAGCTAGAGTCCATGGGTTTGGGACTACCCTGGGCAATATAGTGAGACCTAGTCTCTAAAAAATAAATAAACTACATGTTAGACAAGATGGACCTAATATATACAAAATGTTACATCCAGGAGCCCAGGAAAAAATCTATCTTAATCAATTTAAAATGGCTGAGATCCTATCAAGTGTCACCTCCAACCAGAGTGTGAGAAATGAATGTTTATTGTTTGTAAGTCACCTGATCTATAGTATTTTTGTTATAGCCTCCAAATAAATTAGGACAGCTAGCTCCTCCTATGAAGTTTTTCTCTTATCTTTCATTGCAGAAGATGACAGTATCTTAATATGCCATGAAGTAACCCCCTCACTTTTCATTGTTGGCTTCCATTTGCCTGTTAATTGCTTGCAACCTTTCATTTTCTTTCCCTAGAATATTTTTCAAATTTAGCATTTACCATAGAAGCCTATTGCTGTTATAGCTACTTTTCCCCATCAATTTTTAGAGTTCATTTTACTACACCAGTTAATATACTTTTTACTAACTGTATACCACCCAATTCACCTCCGGCTACTTTTTAATAATTGAACAGTCACTTTGTGCCAAAGACTGCACTACACAACCAATAATGATAGGTTCTTCTCTGACAGTCATATAATGAGTGACTCATTTCCAAGAACCCATCATACCAGCTTCCTTCTTGGATCAGTTCTGATACTGATTGACCCATTTTCCCAGGGAGCACTTCTGAGACAAAGTTTAATGTCTAAAACATTTATTAGGGATGTCTGTGGACTCAAACCTCTGGAAGACAGGAAAGAAACACACTCACATAGAGGGAAAGTCAAGTTGTAATAAATACAGCCAAACTCATCTTACATTCTGGTGATAAAATGACTTTTCAGAGCTGTAAAGAGTTGTGCTCCACAACTGCATCATTCAGTTATTGGATGTGGATTTGGGGTTGCTTTCACAGCAAAGGGCAGGACTTTGGGGACAAGGCAGCTTTGCAACTAACATAATCCCTCAAACTGTCCAATGTCTGGACAGTTTCTGTTGACATGGCTTTCCAGGCAGCTAGAGCAACAAAGGGAAATTAGCAAGGGGGTGTCTGGACAACACACCCTAATTATTCACTAGTGAAAAAAATGTTACTGCCCTTCCTACACCCACCACCCCTCCTCTCCAGGTTCATTGCTAAGTTTTACTCCCTTAGCTTGGCTTCACATCTATTAGTAGGATTTCCCTTTACTATTTCCCATAAGAGTTAAAGTGCTCAAAAGGGATGATGGATACGGAAAGACTCTGTAAGCTCTAAATCGCTTTATAAATGCTAGGAAGTATTACCTTTGCTAAATTTCAAAAATTATTGAATGTCTAGAAATGCTTGGTAAGACAGAAACATTGTTTCTATATCTCTTGTTCCTATTTTGCAAAATTGCCTCATTTCTCAGTTTATAAGTTTTAGGCCTTGAAGTTTTTTTTTTGTTGTTGTTGTTTTGTTTTTTGGGTTTTTTTTTTTTTTTTAAAGACTAGGTCTTGCTATGCCTGGGGTAGTCCAGATCTCACAGACTCAAGCAATCCCCAGCCTCAGCCTCCCAGGTAGCTGGGATTACAGGCACCCACCACCTTGTCCAGCTGCTTTTTCAAGACCAGGTCTTGCTATGTTGTCCAGGGTAGTCTTGAACCCGTGAACTCAAGTCATCCCGGGTCTCTTGTCCCGGGCCTTGAAGTTTATGCTCCTCATAATTATGTACTCAAAGATGCCAGATTATTATAAATCTCTTTTGAGTATCAGAAAGTCATCTTTGCACTTCACTATGGGGTGCCACCCCTCTAGCAACAAAGATATTTGGTAAGGAGATGAAGGGAAGGTGTGGTATGAAGGAAGTGTTACTAAGTGAGTTATTTCTATTTTCTAAATAACCGGTAAAGTTCTTTTTACATGTTGTCTTTTCTCATCAAGCACATATAGTTTGAAAGTGAGGTCTTCTAAACTCCTGGTCTAACAGCAGGCTTTTTATTTTTATTTTAGGAATCTCTCATGTCCCCTTTAAGAGGCGAGAAGAACCACAAATCCCGTCACATCATTTCTGACTACCAGACTCTGAAGTCCTCATTTCATCTCTTGAAAAAAGAAATGCAGTTAGTTCTGCAGAGCATAAATCTGTAAAAACACAAATTAATACATCGTATCCATCTTCAAACTATCCACATTTGGGAATTGGGAAACTACAGCAAGTATTTTTCCTGCAACAAATCAGAGACTAAGCCAGGCCCTGAAGCCCCAGAATGCACCTGTGTTCGACAGTTCTGTCTGGGGAGTAACCGGCATGATCTACTGCACTGACTCTTTCAAAGAGAAACTTCACAAGGGAGGAGAAGAATGTCTGAGGGTTTGTCTGGGGAAAAATAAAAGAAATAATTGTTCTAAAAAAAGGAGAAATTGGCATTTCACTGGCAATCTAAGTTGCACAGGAACACTTTAAACTTCTGTGGCTGGTATCCTTCATCTGAAAATCACCAACTTGTTTAAAAAGCCCTCATCTGGGGATTTGGCTGCCTGCAATCATACAGCCTGAAACTGAGTAAGTCTGGATACCCAAAGGTCCTCAGCTGGGAGCTCCAGGGTACTCTAGTGGACTGTGGTCTGAATCCTTCTTGTCAACACATGTGTGGGAAGCAGTTGAAGGAGAAACTCAGTTTCAATATGAGTTACCAATCATCAACAAGAAAGATCCACATAGAAGTGAGTTTTGCCATTGTGATTTCGATGAGCCAAAAGGTGTATGTATAGGGTTGTTTGGTTTTTCTGTCCCACACAAGGTATACTATCACACTGTATAGATTGTCCTTTATAAAAGAGAGATAGTTGTGTGGTAATGCTGTATGTGGCAGCTACACAGCTTGGGGGGAGTGAGGAGGGCCTGTATGTGTGTGTATGGCTGTGTAAGAGAAAAAGAGGAGTCGAAAGCCCTCCTAAATTGAATTTGTTTAATGTTTTTCTGTCTGCACCTACAGTATTTAATTTCTATCTCCTCTTATTTGCACAGTTGTACTTTTTCATTTATAAAGCCTTTGGGCATGCTGAAGGAATGAATGGCATTGTATAAAATAAAGCTGAGTTATACTGTATAAATAGTATTAAAGCAATCCCAGGATGCAGTACCTGGCTTGGCGGAGGTCAGCATGGACTGGAAATCTGGGTCCTGAGGGTTCCTTCACACCCGACCACCCTAACAGTGTGTTACTCTAGCCTAGTCATTGTCCCCTTAAACTCTTATTTTTCTATTGGCAAAATGAACATATTAAAGGTAGTTTCTAAGGCTGCTTTCCACCTCAGCAGATTCTGATCAGTATCATTAGCATAATTCTCTTACTCCTCTGCAAACACTTGCCTAAATAATGATGATCCCTCCTTTCTAGCCTCGTGACTATGTGATGGCAGAAATACTTTCAGCTGCAGATAACAGACAACCCACTCAGTGCCTTATGCCATGGTAAACTTTGTTTGCTTAATAAGAAATATGGAACAAAGAGCTTATAGAAGGTAATGTTTGGTTTTTGTATCATTTTCATCATGACCCCAAAACTTTCTTGTGTTTGAAGCTATGTTTTGGGTGATATCTACCTGTCTTATTATGAAATGCCTCTCTCACCTTCTTCTTGTCACACATACACATTCTTAAAACATACATGTCTTAGAAATAATTACTCCAATGCTAATGCACTTATTGTTTTTCTCTTTCTAGAGTTTGCATGCTATTTATTTCAAGTTTGGGTATTTCTATTTCAGATATCTAACTGGATTTTGCAACATGTACCTGAAATTTATCTTATCCTGTTGGCAGAATTAGTCTTTCACATTGAGTTTTTAGTCATTTTAGTGTAGTTACTGCTAAATTTGTTTTCTCTATCATACTAATTTTTGATCCATGTTTTATATCTTACTCTTTATTGTTGTTTTATACTAAGATAATATTTAATATTAAATTTTCCCCTTTCTAGCCACTCTCTTACATTTCATTCAGTGATTATATGATTGCAGCATTTATCATTGCTCTAAAATCAAGTATTATGTCTCTTTCCTTTTATGTTATTTAGCATTTGATTTAATTATTCTGTCCTGTCCTGTCCTGTCCTGTGCTATTGTTGTCATGTATTTTAATTTTACATATATTTAAAACCCCATGAGATATTACTCTTATTGGCTTCATATAGTCACTATATATACCCATATTTTACTTATTCTGTTGCTCTACTTTTCTACCAAAATCCCTGTTTCCTTCTGCAATCATTTTCCTTTTCCATAAATCTTTAACTACTTCTTTTTAGAAAAGATTTGCTGGTGGTTAATTGTTTCAAGTTATGTATGCTTTAAAGTGTCCTTGTTTCACTTTGTCTTAGAAAATAGACTCTAGATCACCAATATTTCCAGCATTGGAGAAGCCATTCCATTGTTTTCTGGGTTACAATCAATCGCAATGTAACCTTTAGGTTTTATTGGTTCTCTATTGAAGGTAATGTTTGTTTCCTGAATGCTTTTATGATATTTCTCTATTTTGCTTGTTAATTTTTTTTAAAAAAAACTAGAATTTTTTTTTTATTCTTTTGACTGTTCTTCATTCATTTTTTGTAACCCTCAACTCTTGTCTCTGGCAATCATCAACCTACTCATCTATAAGCTTGAGTTTTGTTTGTTTTAAATTCCACATATAAAAGCAACCATATAGTATTTAACTTTCTCTGTCTGACTTAATTCACTTTGCATAATGCTGTCAAGGTCACTTAGCATATGCTGTCATTTAGCATAATGCTGTCCATCCAAATGACAAGATTTTATTCTTCCTAATTGTTGAATAATGCATTCCTTTATACACATACACTGTTTACATACTATATATGTGTATGTGTGTGTTCGCAGTATGTATATACACACAATTTTTTGTCCACTTATCCATCAATGGACACTGATCATTGTTTCTATATCTTGACTGTTGTAAATAATGCTGTTTTGAATAACAGCTACATTTATCTTTTCAAGTTAGTGTTTTTCATTTGTTGGGATAAATGCCCATGTTAGGCATTGTTGGATCCTATGATACAGTTTTATAATTTCTAAGGAATCACCATGCTGTTTTCCATAGTAGCCACACTACTTTATATCCCTACCAATAGTACCCAAGGGCTCCCCTTCTCCTCACACCCTTACCAACACTTGTTATATTTTAATGTTTTTCATTTCTTTCTATGGTGTACCTGGATTTTGTTTACCTTTATATTTACAATTACCTCTTTCAGGTCATTAATTCTGTTTTCTGCTAAGTCATGCTCTTTCTCTCCTAGAGTTTGCCCATATTATGAATTCTTAATGTTTTCATTTTTATATTCTATAGTTATGATATTTTCATTTTTTAACTGTTTAGTTTCCTGGTGAAAATGCAAGCTTTTAGTCATCTTCTGCATCATTTCACCCATCATATTGAATATAGTAACTATACTTAAAATTATTTTCAGTTAACACAAAATCTAAATTACCTATGACTTTGCTTTTAGTATGTGTGCACACGCGTGTGTTTTCCTCCTAGTTTCCAGTCACATGGATCTATATTTTGTAAGGTCAGGCAATGTCAGATTAAGTACCAAACATTGTATATTATTAAAATGTTGTATGTATATGAATATAGATGCAGACATGTATTTCTGTGTGTGTGTGTATACCAGGTTATTTTATCTCCCTCCAGTGGAATTCACTCCTACTACTACCTGGTAGATAAAATGGTAACTGGTCATTTGCCTTAATCCAATCAGGGACAGGACTGGTTCCAAGTTCTTACCATAGTAAGATTGAATTTATCGCCAGTTCACTTTGAAAGTTCCAAGTTTTTAACTAAGAATTGGTATTCATCAAGAATTTCCTTTTGGTGGACACTAAATTCTCATATTTATCTCATAAAGCTCTTGAGTATTCTACTCTGCTATCTAAAGAGCTTTCACTTAGATTTCCTCCTTCTCCACTCAACCTTAGAATTTAGCAAATCTCCTTAAAGGAAAATGAGCTAAATGTAAAGTTTCTCCTCCCAAGCTTCATCCCAAACTGCCTGTTTATCCATTATTTAGCAGCAGTTTCTACCAATTCCAGAATTTGAATATCTTGACCAAGCTCAGAGTCAATGCCCTATCCCCCCAGAATAAAAATGGCAATGGAATTCAGCTAATATGTCTGAGTTTAGCTTTACCTCTCCAGAGTTTTATCCTCAGAGTTCTCAAAACTTCTGCAACTATTCACTGCCTTGCCGAATGACTGTTGTATTTTCTCTGGCATTTTTAGCTGTCATTGGAACACTGGTCTGACACAGACTGTTCTAATCATCCAAGAGAGGAGTCCCTGCAGACCCTTTACATACATATCACTGTCAGTCTCAAGTGAGGACTTTTCACCTTTGTACTTTTTGTCACCTGGTTACAACCGGTGACATTACTTACATGAGCATCCCAGCACTCAAGGATGAGATGATAGAAAGGCATTCTCGTTTTACTGGGGCTGAGAAAATTATAACTCTGAAGCATGCTTTCTTTACAACCCACATACAAAACTAGGTTACATGAAAATGAGCATCTTACAAAGGGAAATTAAATTGCTATTATTGGTTTGCATCATTTATGGTTTATTTTCTCAGACTGGGCAGTTTGCCACCCCATCCCAAATCAGCATTCTGTTATCAAAAGAGAAAAAAAAAAAGATGGTGCAGAATGGTCTTTGGATAAAAAGATTGCACTCTATTTCATTGTGTTTAAATAAGATGGGAGGATAGATAAAGGAACATAATAGTTAATCAATGCCCTACTCCTTGACTGAATAAGTAATGCACTGATAGCAGATATTTATTTTGAACTGGTTGAATGGAGACCAAAAATTACATATGTGAAGTTAGTGCTTCCATTTCCCTTACTGAGTCACTTGCCCTACAAAATTCAGTAAGAAAGAGATAATTTCCTACCATCTTTGTAGTTAATGTGCTATCATACAACAGAAGATGTTCAGCTGTCATTTGTTAATTTGAAGATAAATTTAATGATGGGAGAGAATTGGAGTTGGAGAGGATAGTAAATTCTAGTATTTATCTCATGAAGCTCTTGAGTGTTCTACTCTGCTATCCAGAGAGCTTTTACTTAGATTTCCTCCCTCCCTACTCAACCTTAGAATGTAGCAAATGTCCTTAAAGGAAAATGAGCTAAGTGTTGTTTCTTCTCCCAAGCAGTGAAGCAATAGCATGTAAGGGTGTGTGTGTGTGTGTGTGTGTGTGTGTGTGTGCGCGTGCGTGCATGTGTGCACATGCTCCTGGCATGAAAAGTTATGAGGACAGTGAGTGTAGGAGTGTCAGAATTGAGTATGCAAGGAAGCACTGGCCAAGACTGAGATTATAAGGGCTTTTTATACAAATAGAATATGGAGTGATAGGTATTTCACTGGACTGTAAAGGAAACCAAAGAAGTAAAAAATGAACCCATCCAAGGTCACAGTATCTAAGCATCTACTACATAGTCCAGACACCAACCCCAAATCTCCAAACCCCCATTAAAGTGAAATCCTTCTAATGAATTTTAGGAGTTTTGAAAGACATTCTTTGACCTAGACACCAGATAAGTTATACACTGCTGAGTGCCACTTAATTGCATAATGAATGAATCAACTACTTTAAATCACTTTGCAAAATCCCATATACTATCACATTTCATTCTTTGTTACCAATACTTGTTAAATGCAACCCTCATGGAGAAATAATTCACTTCGTTGTATTAAAAAAATGCCCAATTGGAGTCCTTTAAGTGTTGCAGTTCTCAATTATCTCACCCCAAATCCACTCTGAAGTGATAATTAGGGGCTAAAAGCTAAACCTATTACTACAGAATTTTCTCTTGACAGCCATTTAATAGCTAATCAGGTGTTAAATCCCCAAATTATGCATTTCTCAGCAGCACAGAGATCACAATAAATTTTAAAAGTTTGAAGTTATCAGCTTGTATTTCACAGATTGGCCCCAGCACACCAAAAGTAAAGGAATTATCGATCTAGAGGATTAGAAACCCTTGACAGTGTATTCTGTTTCTCTATATGGAGAGTTTGTTTTGATTAATGATGATTCTAAAATCCAAGTTTTGGCCATAACATCTTATAAGACCCACTTTTCCCCAGAATGAGAGAACATAGTTCATTAATGTCAACACATTGTGTCAGAACATTTGCTTGATTTATATGTGCACAAAGCTCACAACCAAATCTATAGTGGTGGTCATTGTGCCAGTATGTATGCTAGTGACATATGGGACCAACATATGTGGCTTTACTAACTTTAAATGCCCTGAGCTTTCACAGATATATGTTCTCGCTCTAGATGTGTACCAGCTGCCTATGACTACCTTAATTCTGCAACTTTCAGTCTCTAACAAGAAACTTTGTACTTCACATAGGTTAACTTAAAACCATATCCTTTCCAAAGTGACCACCAATAATGAAAATGAGATAGAGAAAGGAGAGTGGTGAGGGCAGGGGAGAGAGAAAGAGGAATGAATTCATATTCACATGGTGATTAGTGGAGTGAACATATATACACCTTCCTAGATATAGAATTTCTTTGGTCTTCTACCCCTACTCCAATAATATAGGGGGAGGTTAATTAATAGCACTTTCTTATTACACAGAGAGGTAATTTTTATTATATGGAAAAGTAAAATCATTTTTCATTGGGTTGAACAATGTCTATTTAGGTATACAAAATCTATAAAGGCCACCTATGATCATTTACTATGCTACCACATTATAACCATGGGATTGATGTAATAGATTTCTCTGAGTCTGTTTTTCAATCAAGGGAGATTTTGCTCCATAGAAATATTTGGCAATACCAGGGCACAGTTGATTGTCAGAAATGGAGAAAGGATCAACTGACATCTCATAAATAGAAGTCAAAGATTCTGCTAAACATCTAACCATGCAGGGGTCAGTTCTATCAAGAAGGAAATGTTTAGCCCATAATGCCAGTAGTAGCAAAGATACGAAACTAGAGTCCCATAGTTTTAATACCTTTGACATGTATATTTTTCAAGACATGGGGGAAAGTGAGTCACAAAATCAGTGTTCTGTAGATATTCTTTTGATTCTCCATTCTGGTCCCATTCTTTTAAAAAATATTATTTTATATAGGCTTCATCACCTTATTCTCCCTTTTTCTTAGGAGAGGGGGCTTACAATTTTTTTTCATTATTTACCAAAATGCTTTCTCTACATATGTGTATTTTTAATTTAATTACATACTTGCATATTCTTTTAACAAATAATATTTGAGAACCTATTGTGTGCTATGTATAATTGCTGATTTCATGAATCTTAATTAGACATTAATGGTCAATATTCAGCAAGGATGT
Organism: Uropsilus gracilis; assembly: GCA_004024945.1. NCBI lineage: Eukaryota > Metazoa > Chordata > Mammalia > Eulipotyphla > Talpidae > Uropsilus > Uropsilus gracilis. The sequence continues at coordinate 79,537 of PVHY01002274.1, read as the reverse complement.
AATAAAGATAGAATTTAGACACAAATATAAACAACCAGATCACATATATTTGAGATTCCTATGGGAAACTATTTTTATTGGAATTGAGACATTTTGAGGAATACACAGGGAGAATCACATATTAAGGAATGCAGACCAATAAAGACCTATTGTGAAGAAATGCTTTATAACTGGGACTGTTCCACTTTAGAGGGCAAGGACAAGGTATGTCCCAACCAATTTCTTTTCTCTCATTTCTCTTCTAATCAAAAGAGCACAAGTTGTTTCATTTTTATTTTGTTTATTGAGGTGCCATCGAAACATTATGTGATTCAGCAATACAGGATCACACCCTTTCAGGTATGACCTTACCACACCCCACCCTCCACCAAGTGTGTGTTCAGTTTCAAAGTCAAGTAGGAGTTACTGACAAGCAACAGTGTCTCCCCTGTCATACATTAATAAGATATGCCCAATAATCATCCTTGGTAACTGAGGAACGTTTCATATTGCAAAATATTTTGTATTTGTGGAGAAAAAGAAATGTTCATGCACTGTTGGTGGAACACAGACTGGTCCAGCCTGTCTGGGAAACAATAGGGAAACAATTTGAAAGGATATGTTCATTGCAGTCCTGTTGATAATAGCCAATTTCTGGAAACAACTTAAATTCTTATCAAAATCCCTATGGAAAGATGAGTAGATTCAGAATGTTGTGTAGATACACAAGTTTTAAATTTACTCAGCTATAAAAAATAAATAAATGGGCCCTTGCAATTTCAACAACATAAATGGAATTGGAAGGGATTATGCTAAATGAATTAAATTAGGAGAAAGTAAAAAAAAAATCAAACCCTAGAAATATATCTACAGAATTACAACTGCTGGAAGAGGAGGGGGAGAAGGATTGGTAGCAGAGAAGAAAAGGAGACTAATGAGTGTAAAAGATTATAGGTGCTTTGGTAATGGGGCTGGTGTGGTGGCACGATACCTAAGATGTGAACCTGTTCCCTAGATAATATAGTGTTGTAGACCAATGTCACCAATGTCACATATATATAGTGTGTGTATATATATATATATATATACATTGTATGTATATATACATATATACATATAGTGTGTGTGTGTGTGTGTGTGTGTGTGTGTGTATATATACACATTCTTTTAAAAAGAGTCTTTTATTCCTACTCATACAAAGCCTTTACCTGGAACTTTATCCCAGCATTAGGGAGAGTAGTTCTCTCATTGAGTGGGTTAGAGAGAATAAATACCTTGGGGTGGAATTGCTTCTTATCTAGATTTTTAAGTCAATTATGCTATTTTCAAGTGCACCCACATGCTCACATTCTTAGCTCCCTGTTATTTTCAATTCTTGAATCTTTCTAGATTCTGCAGTGCATTTGCTGGTTCCTGAGTGGGTTTCCATGAGTATAGGCATACTTTTCAACTTTCTTTGGTCTTCTAATTCAGCTACTCAAAATGCTCTGCTTTTTTTTTTTCTTTAACAGATTTTATGCTGGTGTCTCAATCCATTTTCCTTGATCTTTCTCTAAATATCATTTTCCTGTGATGTTAGGTGCATTTTAAGAAACACTTGAAATAAAAACATGTGCTCAGCTGTCGTAAATTAAAGACTTTCACTCTAAAATTTCTTATATTGGCCTGTCCTCAAAAATAGAATTATCTATAAGGAATACTATTTTTGTTTAATCTTTATTATTGTCACTTATGTTTTCAGCACCTACTATCTTCTAGACATTCTACCATGCAAAGAAGATATCTAGGGCCTTTGAAAGAAATAGTCTACTGTTGAGAAACCAATTCCTGCTATTACTGAAGGGAGATTGTTAAAGAAAATTCTCACTACACAAGTTTCTATGTAGGGTTTTTTGCATCCAAACGCTGAGAAAATCCTTGCTAATCTTAAAGTAATTGATCTGGTTCAACCACAATCAAAATAACTACGCAACTCACCATACCTCACTTTGCACTTAGGCTTCCAGGAAGCTCACAGTCAAATGTGAGAATTTGAGTGTGGATTTATAAATTCTAAACTTTCCTTTTAATTTTCTATTTTTGAATTTCTATTCTTATGTCATCATTTTCCCTTGATTTTCAGGTTAAAAATATTGTACAGGTTTTTTTATGATAATGACTCATATCCTTTCTTCAAAGGAAAGGCACATGTATCTCTTTGTACACAGTCATACACACACACACACACACACACACACCATGCACACCCATAATACTCACCCCAAGTAGAGTTAATAATGATCAACCAAACACCTCTTGGCAAACTATTTCAGTAGGGTAGACACTAAGTGAAAAACTCAAAGAAAATAAAATAACTTGTCTTCTCTGTTTTGGGTAAAAAATTGGTCAAGTAATTAAATAGTATCTGTGTCAATACAAACCATATAGTAGGTCCTTTACATAGCCCCTAAGTGAATGAATGCAACTTATTGAAATGCTTCATTATGGCAAAAGTAATGGACCCCTTTAACGTGCATAAATTAACATTTATTAAATGCCCTTTCAGTTTATCATCTTAAAGTTCATATTTTTTAATGTGAAAGGAAAACAAGCCTGATGATTTCTTGAATTTAAGATGCCAATGCCTTGAGTTTCTGCTGATTAGGGTTTTATTGTCTTCCTATGTTTTAGAATCTTATCAACCAAAACCAAAATCATTCTTGATAGAATGATGGGTGTTCTTAAATAGGAAAACTGAGTTTCCATGTATTAGAATATACAGCCATTCTCTATGAGTTCTATCCATCAGCATTTTTCAAATTATTTAGTGTATATGTCTCAGTATTACTAAAGATGACTAAAGAAATTGATGAGTGGAATGTATGAGATCGAGAGTTTTCAAACTGAGTAAAGCCCATCAACTGAATGGCCTTGAAGAATATTTTAAGATGGACCACTGATGGATCCTGTTGTTTTGTTATTATTGTTGCTCTAAAACTTATTTACCCTTCAGCTTGGCCTTGTAAAATTAGTTAGGTCATGGTATCTCAGAAGTATTTACACAACCAATGAATTACATTTGAGTTGAGTGACTTAGTTTTTTTCCATGAAGAAAAGATGGAAGAAACAAGATTGACCAAGTTCATGTTAATATTCAGAATGTGATTTAGAGTGTGGAGCTCAGATTGGTTTTCCCATTACACTGAAGTATGACAGAGATGTGCAGAAACGCTGTTGTTTCATCATTACTAATACATGTGTGCCAGGACATACAGGCAGGTAGAAGGATTGAAAAGCAATCCTTAGCTCTGGATTCCAGGGAGTTTATAGGCTTAAATCACAGAGACCTGACACCAGGCAAATAGAGTTTCTGAGGCCAAACAATAATTTGGAGCCAAAGGTATTTGAGAATGCCAGTTATTAAGAAAAATTCTTTTCTTAGGATTGCGATGGCAAAGCAACTCCTACAAATGTAGTTATCTGCAAACCTTCTACATTTTGAAGTTTCCCTTTTTTTATTGGGAGTATGTATTTTGGCCTATTTGGTCATATATTCCTCCCAGTCCTTGAGAGGGTGGGGAAAATCTGCGATGCAGGCTCTTGAAGAAAATGTTTATCTTAGTCTGTTAAAAAAAAAATCAGCTTCAAGCAGGATTCTATGGTGTTTTTTCAAGGCCTGAAACCACTGGATTTCTCTCTTTAGTGGAAAAAGGGTATTAATTCTAACTCAACTTTCTTTAATTCTAAGAGAGGTTTTTGTTTTTCATGTACTCAATGTGGAAATTTGGGGGTACCGTCAAGGATGAAAAGCCTCTTCATGATAGTAATGTAACAGAAGAGCCAGAACACACCCACCTCACTTATATCTTATTGTTCAACCACAAATCATGAGACTGGAGGAAGGAACAGTTGCTGTACTTATTTGCAGATGCCATTTCACATTCCTAGTACTGTTATTTAATGTTTTCCTATGCTGTCTTCCAACTAGATTATAAATTCCTTAAAACCAGGTACTAGATATTTGCTTTTTTGCTGTCATCTATGAAGTAACTTGGGCTTTTGCATTAGTAGCATATGCTGTTATGGGGAGGGAGGGAAATCCCGACATAAAGGAAAAGGCACCTGGAACAACCCATGACATCATTTGTGAAATCAGAGGATATATTATATAAAGAAAAAAGTAGAGGTCAGGGAAAAATGTAGGTGATGAGACAATATAGGCTTATACTGTATCATGTTTAATTCTGGATTATGGTTATCTATTTATCAACAAAGTTGCATGCTGTCCTTCTTAGTTCCATCAGTTATTTTCCTAACTTTTTCTGCACTTCATCAATTCTCTTCATCATTCACCAAAATAATTTATCACTGCCTAAATGCATTGAGTAGATATTTATATATGTACTCAATTATTTGTCAAATAATGTTAACTGCTTTGTTGTCTCCATATATATGTATGTATATATGTGTGTGTGTGTGTGTATATATATATATATATATATATATATATATATATATGGTCTATAACTTTACATACTCTATTATACAATCTATATACTATATCTAATCTGTGGTATATATGGTCTCTTAACTTTATGGATCAAAAGAGACACTGGTAGTAAATACCAAGAAAGATATAATAAAGATAAAATTTTAAGAAAATAGCATCAATTAGATCATGTATACTTGAGGATCCTGTTAGTGCTTTAGTTAGACTGAGGTTAACTATATCTTGGAAGAATATATAGGGAGAATCAATCACATCAATGAATAAAAACTGGAAAATAACATTCAAAAGAAACCATTTCTGAACTACAATTATTTAACCTACAAAGGGAAGGGAATAATGTCACAAAAATCCCAAAATATTTTCTTCCTTTATGTAATTTCTACCTTAAAGTAACTATGGATTACATTTTCAAAATGCAAATAATAATTACTGAAAAACAGTTCCCTGCCCAGCCTCTCCTTGTCATGATACTTCATCACTGAAAGCAATCCTCTTCTATTTATTTTCCTTGTTTCTTTTAATATTTAGTAGCATATATGAATTTAAAGCTGGATTACCTGCTTTTTACACACAAAATTCGTGCAAGTTCCTGGCATTCCAGAATTTTAGGTGGTACCTTCATTCCTATAGTGCTTATACTATCATGCCAGGCACCAAAAAGTTATTATTTTTCACTTGAACAAATGTGGCAACCTTTCTCAAGTTTAACAGAATTCAGAAGTATCAGTGAACATCTACAAAGCTGCTGTGGGTATTTAGCTTTAGAAGGCAGAATAATGGTGAGGAAAACATAGGAAAGACTTGAAACTGAAAGAAGACTTTGCTTTTAAGTTCTGAGTGATTTTTAGAAAATCACTCTGTCTCTGAGCTTCAGTTCCATTTTATGAAATAGGGCTATCAACTTCTATTTTTTTTAGGGAACCAAAGGAGATTTACCTGTATATCTGTAAAGTTATACACGTGTATGCACACTCACGCATGGACATGTGTCCATACATGTGTGTGACCCATATATGTGTACACATATGTGTGTTTGTGCACATATGTATGTGTGCATTGTGTGCACATGTATGTATATGTATATTTGTCATTTTTTAACTGTTTAAAGGAATATGCTGTGAGGATGGAAATGCTGGGTATCTGTGCTGCTGGGTATGGTAGCCATTGACCACATGTGGATATGGGACACTTGAAATCTAATTGTGACCATAATTATAAAATTCCAATAGCTAATTTGAAGAGCTCAAATTTAACCTAATGTTACAGATTCAGTAATCAAGTTCCAGAGAGGTAATATTGCTATATCAAGATCATATGACCATTTTCTGCAAAAAGTGATGCTAACTTCATAAAAATGATCTTTTTTTTAACTTTAGTGAGTTTATAGTTACTACTGAATGGTCCTCATAACTCTTCCTCTTACATTAATTATGTTTCTTAATTCTTCACGGGAGATGTGTTTGTGACAATTAAGGTGGTAACAAATGCCTTGGTACTGTTTGAATTTGTTTCAGAATGTTTGAATTTTGAATGGAACTTGGTGATTGGATATAGTGTGCATGTGGGACAGACAGGGTTCTAAGGAAAAATGGTTTGTGAAATGAACACTAGAGGTAACAATCATTCTAGAGAAATGTAGTTTTCCAGAACTACGTTATGCAGAATACATGAAAACAAATATTTTCCAGAACACATGGTTCCCCAGACAGTGAGAGTCTTACCTTCTCCAGTTTTAGATTTCAGAGGGTTTCCTGCTAAAGCAATCTATGAATGTTGATACCTTAAGTCTTACAAATTCAATTGCTTTGCTAACTCCCTCCCAGTACTTCTTTCTACTCTCCTGGTTCCCCTCTCTACATCTCCAGTACAGTTTTCTCCTGAAATATGTTAACATGCACTTGAAATAACGTGTGTGGTGGCAAGGAGGGTAGACAAACCACCTTGCTCTGACCACCTCTGAGGTCAGCTCTGCAAGAAAACAACAAAAGACAACTTCTACAATGCCTGTGGTCTACTAGTCATGACCTTTACAGAATTCCTTTCTTACAGGAATAATCTTTATTGTCCCCACTTTACAGAGAAGAAAATTTAGCAATTTAGTCCAGGTGATGCTGAAATTGACATTCTACTCTAAATATAGTCTGCTCCAGAATTCACATTCATAATGACTAAATACCTCTTCTCTGTAAATGTTAAATATAAATAAGTCACTTGGTAAGAATAGCTGGAATCCTCCAAGGGACATGATTATTAGCAGTTTTAGAAGAAATAAAGCCTTTTATTCACACATGTTGCTGCCCCCCACCACATGATTAGTCAACTTTGCATCACCCGTGACTACCCACAGGTATGGTGCAAGTATCTAATATGTGTGATGGGTGAATGAATGAATAAATTACAAAAATATAAAGATAATTTGCCACCCCAACCTCAAAACAGAAAATTGGAGATATTATGCTATGTCGATCTGTTATTCTGCATGTTCAGCTTCGGATAGCACTTCCTTTCTATTGAGTCTGTATGAAAATTCAAACAGGTGTTAGAAAGCTAGTGTTACATTTCCACAAAATTCATTTAAATAAACACGTCTCAGCTTGCCATAGTTCACTGAACTTGGAATGTAGCACAAAAACAACTAAAAACCATAGAGGGAATTTTACTGAGAGCTCAACAAAAAGCAATTTGAAAGGTGGGGGCAGAGGTGTTGGGTCCACACATCAGTGACTTTTCTTGCAAAGGGATGCTTTGGTGATGGGAAACCAGACACTGAAAGTATCAGGGATTTCAGTCTCAGCATCCAGAAATCTACAAAAGTTTTTTGTTCATTACAAAAAGAATATCTTATAAGTTTCTATTTTACAATTCAAAAATAAATACATTTCTCTTTTATTATTAAAGAAGATACCTTTTAATAAATGAAGAATGATTCTTCCATATAAAAAGAATATTGATGAAGCAAAAGCATTAGATAACTATAAAAATGATCCCAGTTACCATCAAAGTTTATGCTCAATAAAACTAAACTCTAAGACTTTTGAACATGTTCCCTGCACTTAGGCAAACAAATCTGTCTTTAGGAAAACAAATCAGAAAAATTAGTAACATGGAGTTGAATATGTGATGGATATGCTAACTCCAGTGTAACATTTCTTATCTTACCCTGTGTAAACTGTATTTCTATCTTCAAGGAAATACTGTGTGTGAGCTGCTAGAGAGCAGACATATTATCCTGTTGATCATCTGAGTCTGTCATGCCTAGCACCAAGTTACTCTTGCAGCAAGGCCTTAAAAAAGGTTGAATTCATTTAAATCAGTTCCAGAGACTTAACATATAAAATGTAAAGTTCTGTCAAATTATAAATTATAATTGTAAATGGTTCTCTTGAAACCATTTTCTCTTTTCTCTTTGAAAAGGAGGCTACAACTTAAACCTATATGCCTACAGAATGCCCCTCTAAGTGATTTAAAAGAGTGGTCACCAAAAGTCGAAAAAAAAAAGGAAGAAAAAGGACCAGTCAGAATATTGAAAAAGACTGGCCTAATTCCAACATTGCCGTTTTTTCTCTGTGGAACTTCTCAGCTATGATTGTATACAGTTGCAAAAAGGACAGGTTAAAGTGCAGAAGCTTAACGAACGGTGTTAGGAAACCCAGGTACTTAGCAAGCATGACTGAACTAACATTCATAATCACCAGTACGTGGTGGGAAAAATGAACTTGATTCTGCAGATTCAGTCCAAAATCTAGTTTCCCTCTTTCTGTTTCTATCTGTGTAAGAATGGCTTTTAAAACTTACGGTAACATAGGGAAGGCAAAGATTAACCTATCTCAAACTCTTGGACAATTTCTTGACTTCAGAATATGCTTTGTAGTTCTCTTTGTAGTTCACAACTCCATGCTTTCCAGTGGCTACCATTAAATAAGTGATCTTAAGTCAGTTGATACATGAGTGTGATACCCTTAGCTCAGTTCTTGCTTTGTTTCTCTGGACACTGTCTGCTCAGTAATCTTTCTAGATCCATATTTATTTTTTCCTGTAAAATGAATGATAAAAGTGATGAGTGAAAGATGCCTCCAAAGGGCCTGGTATAAATGTGATGGAAAATATGTCATGAATGCTGAAAAAAGAGACCCCTCAAGATGCCTCATTGAAAGCTCTGATTCTTTTCTTAGACACCACAATGCCAGGTCCAATCCTTAACTACTGGTGATGAAAATCCTCCCACAAAACTAGATGAAAATGCTATCTGAGCTGCATCACTCCCTCAGTTTTTATAATCAAAATCCAGACTAACCTGCATTATTTCTCATTCACCCTCAGTTATTTGTCTCCAGTTTTAAAAGACAATATCTTTCCTTATTCCCAAAATAATTTGCTTTACCTAAAGATCTCCTCCCTTCCTATCTCTGAGACTACACCATTATTATCTCCACTCTTAACTCTGAAATTCTTTGCTTTTGTTGATTCTTTCCTCTAGGTAGATAAACTGCTCAAACTTTTCACATCCTAATAACAAGTCAGTTTTCTCAGACTTCTTTTGAACCACACTGGTAGCTTTTATTTATGTAGATTAAAAGGCCTAGATCCACCCTGTCCAGTATTATACCTACTAGCCCTTCCACAGTCCATGATACTAGGATCCAGAGGATCAAGCTGTGGCTAAGTGCCCAGTGCTCTGTATTAATTCAAACAATGGCATTGCTTCTCTGCCTTTTGGCAAAGATCGTGTAAAGCATTGAATTTCATTTAAGTCATAATTATTTTCTCTTCCTAAGCTAAAGTTTTTGACAAGCCAAAACACAGGGAATGGTGGTATAGTCCTTCTCTTTTTTTGTACTGTATGTCTCTACTTTTTGTCCCTCATCTGGTATATGACCTTACAACCACTAGGGCTAGAATCAGAAGAGAAAAAGGAAGACAATGAGAGCAAAATGTTCTTCCTTGCTAGTTATTCAGCTAAGATAGCATGCTCTCTGTGATGACAACGTTTTAAAAATAGACCCTTTTTCTTTTGCATGTTTTTAAGCACAGGTGATGTGCCTTTCTTCCTTTTGCATTACCTCCTAGGTTTTTAGTCATCTGTTACACAAAGATCTTCTTTGGGAGGGTGGATTTGTCCCATCAATTGACGTATTTGGGCAGGATTTTAAATAGCTGCAGTACAGACTGCTACATAGTCCTTGGAAAATCTTCACGCTCTCTATCTCCAATCTCTGAAATCCCACACATTAGCAGCTCTCCACTCCAGTGCTGAAACAGCTATACAGACCTTCACTTGCTCTTCACATTACTCACTGGGTGTCAAATGCAAGACCAAATTGTTATGAGACAACTTTCAGGTTGGGAATTTCTGTGTTGGGAATTCTCCGAATGGTCCTGTTGACTTCCCCCTGTAATCTCAAATTATCTCTCTAAACCACAAGTTTTTTATGTAACCACAATGTGAGGGAATTATTCTTGACAACTACTTTAAAGTCTGTCACCATAGGGTGTGTTTCAGAGTTGACTTTTACATCCTAATGGCAACACAGTTCCAGAGGATGAAGATATTTAGGGACAGATGGCTATACATTGATTCTTAGTGGTCTTATTTGTTGGAGAGATAATCACCCTGAGTGCATATATGTCCCCTTGCAGCCTTTTTACTCTTTTCACCAGTCATCCACTGGTCTCAGTGGCCTTCTGAGATGTATCTTCCACTTGTTATTTACTTTATTGAAAAGGATTCCACATGGAATAAATATACCTATTATAAGGAATCCATTTGATTGGAACTTGATGGATTTTTGAATTCATATCAACAGAGAATGAGAATAGGGAAGATATACAAAGTTGATACAATAACTTGTTTCAGGAAATATAATGTAGTATCTTTATCAGGTAAAGAGGTTTTCATTTTACCATGTGTAGAAAACCTGGATTTCTACCATACAATGCTATATCCTTAAATACCAGTGAATAGTAATTTAGTTCTTTGGGAAACTGCTGGGGATGTTACAGAAAGAATGTTCCATCAATCTCCATGATAAATTCTCACCATTCAAGAAAGAGTAAACTGGTGTTACCATGATTTTATCAGTTGGTGTCTGACAAAGCCACAGCAGGAATTTCGATGTCTGAGGCAAGCAAGAAAAAAGAGGCAAAAGTACTTAGAACAGAAATGAGGAAAAGTTTATTAAGGAGAGAAGAAGAGCGGCAGAAACAAAGTGGAACTCCCAGATCTGAGGGACCAGGGAGGGCCAAGGAAGACAAAATGGAATCGTGCCTCTTTGAAGAGTGCATTCCTTCTTCCCCTAATTACTCTAAGGTCCCTTCAGTCTCTTTGTGCTTGGCTGATGTCACTCTGTCAAGGATCACCTTTTGCTTCATTTCGTAGACCTTGGAGTCTCTTTTTATTTGGCCCTGTCTGAAAATAGCCCTCACCTTCCTTAGGCCAGAGGTGTCTGATTAGCCCTGTTTCAGAGGTTCTCCCTTAGTCAGAGTGTGACTAGCTAATCCCCTTTGGAATTTGCTTCTACTGTCTCCACATTCTGTCTCCCAGCTTCCCTTTTCTTGTACTGTTGGGACTCGCTGCATTACATGCCAGCTGAAAAATACTAATTGTCAACATAAGATACACAACAGCCTTAGTAACAAGGATCCATTATATGCAACCTTTTCCATGTCCCCAGTGGTGGGAGCTGGGGTGGAGGTCTTAGTCCACTGACAAACCACTACCACCAGGTTCTATGAAATGATCATCTCAGAGGCAGATTTGGGTAAGGACCGAGTTACAGGGACATGAATTGAGAAATTAAGAGAAGGGAAGGAAAGGTGAGATAGCCAATTGCATCGGAGTGAAGGGGTATAGACTCAAAATTCAGATTTAAAGGGTTTGAACTGAAGTAGAAATATACTGGATCTCGAGGCAAATGGAGTGGGTACAGGAGTTGAACCAAGCCAAAAAGAGATGGGACAAGGCTATCTTGAAGGAGGAGTCAACCACCCACATCTTTCTTGGCTTCAGCCTTCCAGAATATTAATATTTTTTATGCATATCTAGACTTTGTATTGGAAAGGTCAGGAAATTAGGAGGTTTCACAATATTTTCTCTTTCTAGAATGAAGTTTGCCAAATAGATAAGGATGACTTTGGTGCCAAGGCCAAGAGTGAAGACTGCCTTGCCAAAGAGAGAGTGTTGAGAATCAGACTATGCTAGTGCCTAGTTCTCTGTGACCCTACCTCCACGTACATATGGCAGACAAGTGGAAATAAAGGGATAGAGAGTACATGCAAAAAATATCAATTTACCCTTTATTTGACTAAGGAATGACTTTTCTACAGTGTTCAATTGATTGCATCACTAAGTTTAAAATATTCCTAGGTCTGAGGAAAGAAGAAATACCATAGCATGGCAGAAAAATACCCTGCAGAATATGGTCTTTGGCCTCTTCAAACTTGTCTTTCATAAACACTCTGTCTAGTCACAAGATCCCTGAATTATACCATAGTCATGCCTCCATGTCTCCGTGTGCCTCCTGCTCTTACATCCTTTCTTTCTTCATTTGGTTAGAAACCCCCAGAGCACCTGGCATTAGAGTTCTTCAGACCCATGTGTTTTGCTGTAGAGTTGGTTTACTGTAAAATTTTGTGACTACAGAGGCATCTGATCACCCTGACTCTTACTCTGAATTAGCCACCTACTAGCATGTGATCATAAGCTATTTAGATAGCCTCATGAAACTTCATTTTCTCATTTTATTATCTAGAAAAAGTAGGAATAATAATGTGCTTACATCTTATTATGCTATTACAACAATTAAATGAAAAATTGCATGTAAAGCTTTTAAAAGTGCTTTTTTAGAACATTTAAGCTTTCATCAAAGGTTACTTGGTATTAATCATAGCATTTATGGGACCTCACATGGCAGCAAACTCAATTTAAAATAAAAAAAAAACAAAGAAGCATGCATGTTTCCCTCAAATTCTCAAAGCATGTAAGACGTTGAATTTCATTCCATGTTAAAAAACAACTAAACCTGTGCCAGGAGAGCTTGGAGGTTCTCCTAATCAAAGATGAGTCTTAACAGTCACTGTGTGGTACCAACAGGTTCCTCCTGGCTAGTGTCCACATGCCCCTCTCACACTATAGTCAACCAGACCTTCCAGCCACGATCAGCTGAAGGACAGCCCAGCTTAAGATAAGACCACCCCTTTCCAGGCCTAGATCTTTCTCCTTTTAGAGGAGAAAAATGGCAAATAAATAAATAAAATCTGTATAAATTTAAATAATTGGAAGTCAGCTTGACTGAAAAAGACACTTTTCTTTTTCACCGCAAATGTCACCATCTGGACTTTTCCTTTTTTAATTTCTTGGGGGCCTGACAAGTCACTGGGCTGATAGAATCACACCCAGTCAAAAATGACAGACACATCTCAGCAAATTAGGGTGGGCAGAGTTCCAGGGTGGCCAGTGAGGACCCAGAAACCAGCGGGAGGGAGATTTCAACAACACCCACCCTTCCCCAAAACATAAGAACTGCTAAGGTGTGATCAACTTAAGCATACCACACATGTGCACAAACATGTGTGTGCACACACAAGCATATGCACATGTACATGCATGTTAGTGGTTGTGTGTGTTCTTACCAGCTAGCTTTCAATTAATCTAGTTAACTCATTTACCAGCAAAAAACTAAAGGGCAGAAAAGGCCAGTCAGAGATTGTGCTGCTATTAATAAACCACACATGGCCACCCTGCTTCTGTACTTGTCTTCATTTCTCCTAAACAGTCAGCAAGGCAGAAATAATCCAAGGAAACCAGCAAAATGAATCCAATTTTCTCTATCGGTCAACTCAGATGCTTCATATGGCTACAAGTACACAAACAGACTCACAGCTATCTCCTATAAATATTTTATTCACAAAATTCCCCTACCAAATAGTTTTTGTTATTTCAGTATTAGTCTGGTTACAATTATCTAAAAAATACAATGTACTCCCTGAAGATTGTATAGATGTTATTTTCTCAGAACAGGAAAATTTACAATTTTGCAATTTGTTCTGCATGGTAATTGCCAAAACTCCAGTTTTAAGGAATAATTGTCCATTGCTTGTTTTATTTTGCATGGGACTTAATACATGGATGCTTGTATATATACCCAAACATGCCCATATATATGAGCACATGTATTAATTTACCAAATATTTATAATTTTCAAAGTACATATATTATGGTAGGAAAAGAGAGACAGTCTATTACTTCTCATTTATAAATGCTTACGATTCACCTTAAGAATATGTCTAAATACAGATTATCATTCAGTAGCCTGCTTTTTCTAACTTCCTGTTCATGCATTATTTTATGTGCAGTGAAGAGTCAGGGAAATTAGTAATAGTTCTTATACTATAAATCTGTGCATCCTCCTGGGCCCATCCTTTAGCTTCACACTGAACACATGATCACTAGCCAGAGTAATCTCTTCCTAAATACCTCTCCAGATCACCCTCTGACTCCCTCCTCAGTGCATCCTACAAGTCTGGCTCAGCGACACAACTTGCCCCTCAGACTATAGTAGTGACCTCTTGAGGGCTTCCCGCTATCTGCTCTTGTCTCTCTCCAAATGTAATTTAACTTTGTGGCCAGAGCGATTTATCATACAAATCAAATCTTGGGCCTCTCTTGCTTAAAACACTTAGATGAGATTCTGGTGTTCTTAGAATAATATCCCAAATCTTTAATGTAGCTTATAAAATCCAAGATGAATCAGGTCTTTCCTGAAGCAGCATCTCCCTTCAGCATCTCACTCCATCTTCATCCTTCTTTTGGCTTCCTGTATATAGAAAATATCTTCCTAATTCAGGAATTTCAAGCCTATCATTTTTACCCCATGCCTGAAACTTGTTTCTATTTGTCATCCAGTTCCTCTCCACCAGCTATTCCCAAACCTCTACCTCAATTTACCCTTCAGCTTTCAGCTCAGATAAGCGATTCCTATTCCTTATTAAATGCTATCAAAGCACTCTGTATTTTGCTTCCATGTCCTTTATTAATGATTCATCTACGTATTTGTTTGTTTATTGTAACCCCCATTAGGGCAGGGGCCAGGTCTGCCACCAGCAGTTTTTGGCAAGGAGAGGGCTCATATTGAATATTGCCAAAGAGTGAATTAAAAAGGGGAATTGAACTACTGGCAAGAATGGCATCAGTGGCATGGAAACCTGCAGTGAGAGCCAGCAACCATGGAGTGTTACCTGGGATTGGGGAAAAGTAGGCGTGAGGAGTCAGATGTTGAAAACCACAGTGTTCAAATGTTTAGGGGGAAGTGTATTGGAGGGACAATAGAGAGTCACTAGGCAGGGAGCATGTCAGAGCAGGAGACAAGGTAGGTGGTAACGCACATGGTAAATCTTTAGTACTATGGCAAATGATTTGTTTTTTTAGCCTATAGGTGAAGAGGAGAGGCAAAAATCAGATATTATAAGCTCAGAGATAAGATAATGTGATAATCTTGTCATAATTAACTTTGTGCTATAAAAATACCTCTATGTAAGCAGTATATAGGATGGGGAAAGTAGAGATTTGAGACTCAGAGGATGGGTAAAAAATTCTGATGTTAAAAAATTCTAGGTAAGATATAAAGCAACAATAAATATTACACATTTTTCCCAACCTTTTGTGTAACTGGAACCTGTATTCAATCTATGAAGTACCCCCACCACCACCACCACAAACCTCAAATTCAGAGCTAGTGACCATAAAGAAGCAGAAACAATTGAGAATTGGCTCCTTCTTTCATTCACTCAGCAAATGCATATTGAATACTTACTATACCAAGCACTTTTCAAAGTATTGAATGACCATATAACCCAGAACCAAGCAGACCAGACAAAAACCCTGCCCCAGAGAACTTACATTCAATACAATACAGAGAAGAAAATAAGGAAATGGATGAATTATATAATTTATAGAATGCCTATGTCTGATCTATGAGAAAATGAAAGCAAGCATTCATGGATTAGAATGTGCTGAAGGAGAGACTGGTATGGACGTTACAATTTAAAATAGTGTGGTTGTAGAGGGCATCCCTGAAAAGATGACATTTGAGCAAAGATCAAAAGTAGGTTGGAAATAAACTGTCAGGCACTATCGCAGACCAGACTGGGCTCATGCTGTGAAATGAGGAACACCTCATTTCTGTCTTATCTGTCCCCGGAAAACTGGAGACAGGATGGGCATGAATACCTCTGAAGAGTTAGAGCATCACCATCCCTCCAATGTTTACCTAAGGAAACATTCCTCAAAGAGATAAAAATCAATTTGTGTGTGATCCCCCTGCCCCCAATTACATCATAGGAACTGATCAAGTTAACCTGTTAACCAATTTTATTATACCCTCACCATTTGCCTCCTTTAAAATTCATCAAAAATTATGCTCTGTTCCTTATAAATACCCCATTCTTTGTTTAATAAATTGTCAACTGGTTCATTACTTCCAGTCAATCCTTAGCTGCCATAACTAAGCCATCTCTCCCATCATCCTTTCTTTACGCCCTGTGTTCAGCTCTCAACAATAGACAACTTGGGAAGAAGAGTGATTAAAACTAAGGAAGCATGAAGTTGTGATCATAGTGGCACAATCAGGGGCACCAGCAGCTTTGGTGCTAACTTCCAGGTCCTGGACCAATGACAGTAGCTGTGACACAGGGTGTTTAGGGGCATTTGAGCTGTGGTGAACTGACTAGATGGTTCTCTTATATGATATCAGCTGTGCTTCTGCTACTTCCTGGCCTCCCCTTTTCCTGCCTGTTCAATTAACTTGGTTCGCTAGCCTTCCTAGCAATTCTCTGTGCACCTTATAATTCCTTCACTGAAGCCTATTCCTATGTTACCCATGAGTGGTTAGTGTAGGAACCCAACTGCTTTGAACAGTCAGTATGTGCTCCCCATGGAACCAAAGTTTCTGAAGTTAAGAGGAAGCCTCTGTCCCGCTTCCCTTGTAGCTCCTGTTCAAGGTAGCATATGAGATTTATAACTTCCATATTATACTGCCAGCTGCAGTCTAAGAAAAAAAGAGAAAGCAGTTACATTTCTAAGAACAAGTGGATAGAATCACAGACAAGCTAAAAATGGGAATATAAAGAACCTCCTTTTTGTGAAAACTACCTTTTTGTGTCAGAAAAGAAAAAAAAAGGAAAGACAGAGACCCAGTTAAGACATCTGAAAAATGTATCACCAAGTTGATAAATGAGAACACAATCAACCACTATGCCTAAGCAGAAAAGGGGAAATGCCAGTGGTGAGGTATCTGTATCCACTAGGAAATGTGTATTTTTTTTAGTTCTGACTTGCGTTAGTTAGCCATATTTTAATAGCACTGAAATTGGTGTGTTTCTTGCATCCATTGTACAAATAATGCAGTGTTGCTCTCTTCCACCTCTGAAAAAAATATTATTAAATTTTAGTGCATCCTACAATAGAGGGCATCGGAGAATCAATAAAGGGGAATAGATGGGATCTTAGACCAGGAGGGCTTGCTGTAACTTCTATTTCTCTCTCAACACAAATATAAGTAAGCTCGAGAACTTGGTGAAGGGATATGACTAAGGCCAGCAATGAATGTACAAGCAGCTCATTACAGAACATTTAGACTCCCCGGGTACCTGGGGCAGCTTTGTTTCTAGGCTGCTCTGCTGGCAAAGGGCTACCAGCGACTACCACGGAAACAGTTGCTTACTGAATAGACACAAAATAACTTAGACATCTCTTCTCCTGGGATAGAGAAGGCATCTAGTCCGAAGGCATAAAGAGAAACTCACTGGAGGGGAAAATTCATGGTAAGAACTTCATGAGGAACAAACCTGCCACTCTGATGAGCTCGAAGGAAAGAATAGAATTGAAAAGGTAATGTCACTACCTCCCAGCCACACTAGGTCAAGTAAGCTAACAACAGCACTAAATGTGGTCCAAGAAACAGCCTCGGTTTTCAGTTGTTCAGCCAGAACTGAACTTCATCTTTCTTCTTCATTTCTGGCAGGTTTGTTTGTTCTCTTTAGAATAATCATACTCTGGGGCCCAGGAACCACCAATGTAACTAGATATCCACCATCTGAGTGTCTTTGGACCAGCCATGTCACTGTCAGATTTCAATTTTTGTCCAATGTAATCACCTCCAGTTGTGTGCACAGACGTCCTAAGGTGCTGATTTTTTTTTTTTTTTTTTTTTTGGCCATCGTTATTGATGGGCTCTTATCTGAATTGGGAGGAACTAAGAGGTTTCCTACCAATATTAGAGCGTTGCTAGTGCCTTCTATTTCCTGGCTTTTGTCAACTTTCTCTGTCTTAGTCACCAGTAAGGGAGAGTGGAATTGACAGCAACCATTACTGCCTGCCTGTGTTTGTTTGCTGCATAACAATCACAAAGTCTTGGAGGCGCATAACATCCTCTTTGTTTTACTTACATCTGCAGCCCCTGAGTGCTGGCTAATTATGCCTGGGCCCAGCTGGGGCAACTTGACTGAAGTGACTCTTTCTCACATGCCTGTCTTCCTCCTTCTGGATTGAAAGGCACACCTGGGCAAGCTTTTCTTCTAGTACCAACCTGCCAAACTTATACCACCTCTCCTGTACCACTGGTGTGAATATTAGCTGGGATATTCTACATAAAGATATCTATGACAGAGCCAGACAGGAAGAATACTTAAAAGTTTCCCTTTTTCTTTACTTCTCAATAAACTGATTAGCAGCAATTATATTTCAGTTACCCATAAATCCCTAAATCAAGTTTTTGGGATAAAGAATAAGGCAATAACTTGACCTAAGATGCTTCATGGAGCCTTCATTTGAGTAATATACATACAGACACATAGGTACATACACATGTGTTTGTGTGTGTGCATGAATGACATACATATAATGAATGCTTGATTTGGATGTGTGGGTTAGAAAGACAGAAGTGTATTGGGGGAAATGGAACAAAGCTAATAAGTTCCTGTCTGTGATTTGACCTGCTCTCTGCCTGACTAGCTGCATATTCATGTCAATTTCTTTCCAGTTACCTAGGGCAAGAAATGAAGAGGAAAGATCTTTAATCATTTTTTTATTCTAATTGAAACATTTTCCTTGCAAGTGGAGAGAGAACAGGTGCCTAACGAGCCCACATGATGATTCACAAGGTAGTAGATATCGCCACAGATATAATTAAACTGGAAGATCAATGAAAATTTCCTTTTTGGGCTACTGCCAGGTCTGCACAGACTGGGACCCAGCTAGCTGTATTTATGCACAGTGCCATCCAGAAATGTGTACTCACACAGGTGTGCCCGCAGTATCATATCATGATAAATTAAACAGCTACATATTCACACATTAAAGATGACTTATTTAAGAGGGGAAAAAAGCACCACTATTTCAGTGTACAGTTAATGATCCTGGACTACAAACATCATCTGTCAGAAAGACAGACAATTGCTGCATCTGATCTAGTCACACTTGTCTTTTTCCTTTAGTGTGTTTTTCATTCTGGGTCTATAAAAAAGCAACCATATAAATAAGCACTGGCCCAGAGGATCAAGACCTGAATCAAAGTGAGAAGGTGGGGAAGAAAGAAAAGGAATCAGCAAGGGAATGAAGCCTTGGAAATGTGTGGCCTTTCCCTTGGAGCTCCAGAAAATTGCAACGCATTTACGCTGGAATTTCTAACCTCTCTGACTCTCAGGATCCTCAGATTCTTTTAGCCTGTAATAAGCCTGTGCCTATCTTGAGAGTCCAGGGTTCTCATGATAAAAGGAGCAAGGGAAAGATTTGAAGGAGAGGGCTGGTATTTGAGGTTGGCTCCAATGCAAATTTTGCAGGCTTGATGGAATTTTCATAGCCTGGTATATTTTGAAATTTCTTTGCAGGGAAAAAAAAAAGATCTTTATAGTTCTCAGGCATTTCTAAGCAAACTATAATTGAAAAGAGACAGTTGTAGAGTTAAATACTGTCTTAGTCAGCTCAGGCTACTGTATGCCATAGACTTATTTCTCATAACCTGGAGTCAAGGTCATTTGAGATTAGGTGCTGGCAGATTCAATGTCTGGTGAGAACCTGTCTCCTACCTTGCAGATTGCAGCCTGCTTGATTTATCCTGACATGAGAGAGAGGTGGTTCTGTATCTCTTCTTCTTAAAAAGACTCTAATCCCATTGTGAGAGATTCCATCCTCATGATCCCAAGCCCTCATCTAAACCTAATTATCCCCCAAAGGTCCATGTCCAAATAGTGTCAGTGACAATAAGGATGTCAACACAGGGATTTGGAAGGGATATAAATATTTATAATAGATAACAAATATGTTTGTGTTCAGGCCCACAAAACAGAGGTGAGTCTGATGCCTAAAGCTCATAGGAAGATGCAATACTTTGCACCTATTTGAGTTAAGCAAAAGATGGTAGTAACTTTAGTTCAAATGTTTTCTGTTCATATTTTGTAAAATAAAAGAAAAATATAGGTCAATTACAACTGAATATAAACATTTGTGTTAGAAAGATCCCTACAAAGAACATCTGACTTTGTTGGTAAGGATTAATTGCTATAACTGTTTCAAAATCTCAGTGTGGTAAGAGAATAAAAATTTGTTCTCATTCACCCAAAATTTGATCTCTTTTGTGCAGTGAAACTAGGGGTCTAGACTCCTTCCAATGTGAGTCTCTCCACCATCTCAGAGACCTTTAAGATCCTTATGAGAAGATTATGTGGGACTGTTTAAGGTCAGGAATGGAAGTAACACATTTATGGTACTGCTCAGAACTCAGTTACATGGTGTCATCCAAATGCAAGGGGAGCCAAGAACTATACTCTTCCTGTGAAGGTTCTTTGCTGCTCCCTACTCTTTATTCTATATGAGACTCAGTGAGCTGATCTAATTTGTTCAGAATGAATCAAGGACACAGGTGGGACTAGAACTCATGTCTCCTTACTCTATCTTCTTTCCTTTATCTCCTATTGTCTTGTAGGTGCCTTGAAAAAGTTCAGCAAAAATCTTCAGGTTTCTGTAGCAAGATCCATAATCATGACCTTTTCCTTAGAATTCAGTGCATCTTTTTTTATACTTATCAGAGGATATATTTTAAAATAAGTTTTCAAGTTATTGATTTAATTTATCTGCAAATGGTCTTGTAAATTTTTTTCAACTTCTGCAAAAGATCAACATCTGCTGATAAGGGAAGCATGCTCCCTTTCTCTGATCCTGCATGATATTTATAGTGTAAGACATACAAACATTAAAATAGGCCTATTCATTACTAGCCTTTAATATTGATTTTTAAGTAGATAATTGATGTAAAAACAAAAGACCTATAACTTCTAAAATGGTAGCAATGATTCCATGATGTGAATCAGGATATGGTGGGGAAGAAAATAGTGTTTGTTGAGATCTCAACTGATATTTATCATCTGATGTCAAGGCAATTTAATTCCCAATACAAAAGCATGTTCAGTTGTCCTATTTACTCCTTTTTTTGTTTTAATCTTTGAAAAAAGGATAGCAGCAATAATCTTATACCTCTTTGAACTGTTAAGCAAATGGTCATGAACAAGTAGAAATCAAAATTGTTAGGAAATAAAAGAGTCAGTGGTAACTTTTAATGAAGACAGGTTAACCAGGCATTTATATAGAGGACTAATTGACTGACTTTTAGAGGTCATTGTTAGTCCACTCTTCAGAAGGACTTATATTCAGATTGTTGTTTTTGGAGATGAAGTGACAATAATGGAAAATGCGGGGAAATCCCATAAATAGACTTTAAGGCATCCATATTCATAAGAGATGAATTTATCAATATCTATGTCATCACAATAGAATATTTGATGATGATTTATGATGATGAGATCATTATGAATAATTTCAATAATGCAGTTAACTAGCCATTATGACATCATCACTCAGTCCCCTCACCTCTCAACACACAAATTGATATGCTTTTGATACAGGGTAGTAATACAGTTAAAAAATGTATTGGTGCCAAAATATCCTGGTAGGTGGAGTCTGAAAGAACTGAGAGAGAAAATAGGAAGCAGGAAGAGAGGGCATTTAAAAAAATAAAAGCATGAGGAACGGAAGGAGAAAGAAAATGAGAATGGTGGACTGAGAGAGCAGGCCCATGTGGCCTGACCAGGGGAAGCCCCTGGAAGAGAGAGTTGGTGCTAGCAAGGAGCCATGGTGGCCAGCAGAAGAGTAGCCAATGTGGAGAGTGTGGTTCTGCAGCAAGGTGGCATAGTAAGCTGGTACCTGGAGATGGCCAGGGATTTGGAAAGTTGATTTGTGCATCAGCAATTGTGGAAGAAATTTTAAGAGCCTTGGAGAAGTGCAGCAGCTTGGAACACAGGAGAAGAAGCAAAGAGAAGATACTGAAGAACTGGACATTGCAAGAGTACCTAAGGTTTGGAGAGGCACCATCTTGGATATGTGTTTGGGACTTTTGGACTAACTGGTACTTGGGGTAAAATAACTGGCTACTTGTGGTATTAAGGACTTTTCTTTTTCTCTGTTGGATCTCTTTCTAAATAAAATCCTGTTGTTTAAACTGCTTTTGACTGGTAACTGCTCTGCGCAGGTGAGACCCGATTTCACTTTTAGATACAACTAGATTGTGTGGTATGTGTGTGTGTAAAAAATACTTTTGTGTGGGGAAGCCTCAAGATTCTTCAATTTATCAAAGAAGGAAAAATTAAATGACTACTTAATAAATATGTCTCAGGCTACACAAAGCAGTGATAACCTGACACCTAACTTTTACTCCCTTTGCTGAATAATGATGTTCAAAAGTTACTTCATTAAGGTTCTGGCTTAGTCTTCCCTGAGAACTCTCTTCTAGGCCATGGCTTTTGTGTTGCCAGTGAATGCTACACGTCGACCTAGATAACAAGCTTCTTGTGGTCAGGGACCATACCTTGCTGAGCTTTGTGTCTCCAGGCTCTCTGCAGAGACTGCCTTACAGTATGTGCTCGGAGATACTGGAGAATCTGTGGATATGAATTTCCCATTTAAAAACAAGAGCAATGTCTTGGCATATGTACTTTTCTGTGCCCGTCACCATTTTGCAGAAGTGAGGGTCTTTCTCCTAAAAAGACCACTTTCTCCAGCAGAGTCTTTCTGTAAAGGATCAAATAAAAAGAATTTTTGGGTTCTTTGGCTACATAGACCCTGTGAAAACTGTTTAACCATGTTGCTGTATGCCAAACCCCACATTATGTAAAGTAATGGACATGACTGTGTTTCAAGAAAGTTTATCTCATGAACACTGACATTTGAAGTTCACATACAATTTTCATATATCAAAGAATATTATTCTGATTTTTTTCTGACAACTTAAAAATGTCAATATCATTGGTCATTGGTCAGAGGACATACAAAATCAGTGGACAGCCATGAGGCTGTTAGTGCTGGTCTTGGTAGTGAAGTTCACCAACTAGCTGAAGCTGTTTTCTGAAACCTTCCACTCTCTTTCCTTGTCCAGTTCACAAGTGCTTTAGTTGGTCTAATTTCTTAAACAGGAATTGTTATTTTATCTGACTGCTCTCCTCAAGGACATTTTAATGAATTAAGGTTACAGAATTCTTGGGCAGGTTACACTACCTGAGGACTAGAGAGTTATGATTAAGACATTAAAAGGGAAGAATAAAATATAACCTGTGATTTATGGCAAATCATCTTAGATACTTCTAGGAATCAATAACCCATATCACATTCTCATTTATCCCTGTGACAGTCATTCATCTCCAAAAGCAAAGAATTCCTGATAATGTAAAATGTATGCCAAACCACACTCTTCAGTCAAACTGAATGTGCACCTAAAATTCTCATGCTATTATGAGACATACACAACATGAATGCACCTGCTTATATACTTAAAAAATCCACACAGCTGTTGGTTGAATACAAGAGGGAACCAAACTCAGTCTTTTGGCTGCTGCCATTTCAAGAAAATAACTGCAAGAGGAGTTTATAAGTAAAGCTCATGTCAGTTCTTATGTTACACCTGTTTCCCAAAAAGTTTTCAGTGGCTTAAAGTCTAGAATTTGGAGTCGCACAGCCCCAGGTTCAATCACTGACTTTCTCACCTATTAACTATGTGACCTCAGGTAAGAAGCTTAACCTCTCTTAATAGTGGAACTATTGATAATGGTTATGTGTATAAGTGCAATAATGCTTGTAAAGTACATACTGGAGTTCCTGAACATCAGTCATAAGTATTCACTAAATAACATTATTGTTAATAAATTCATCATTAGAGAAATACAGACACCCTTGTGCACAGTTTGGTTGCAGACTATGTGAAAACATAATATCATTTGTTTCTGTCACAATTCTGTGTTGAATCAGTGGTATTTTGCCTTCTCTAGTTCCGGAGCTGGCAATGACCCTGCCTGGGTCATCCTGCTTTGGTTTCCTCAGTGATTGTTTTCTTGTTATGCTGGAGAGTCTGGGGATGGCCCATGGAATTTACTGCATTTTTTCAACTTCTTTCTATCTAATATTTTGGAATTTTATTGCAATTGTATTTTTCTCATTTTTATTCCAGTACAATTTCCCTTCTGGGGATTAAATATACTACCAAAATCTTGTTCAAAGTCTCTGATTTCAAATTCTTTCTAATCAAGGTGTTGCTCATCTACATAAGTCAATGTGCTAAATAAATCAGTGAATGGATACAGAAATACTTGTCTTATAGGTAGAATTATATATATATATCAAATATATATATCAAATATTTATATATATCAAGGTTGTGTTAGAGAATATTAAGGCAACTCTGCACACAGATTGTGACATAAAAGGCATCAATGTGGAATCAGTACCTGATTTGGGGATTCCTCTCCACAAACACACTGTGGGCATCTGATAAGTCATTCGCTCTTCCCAAATTTAGTATGGGGTCAGTATAATGGGAATAATTAGGAAATTTGCTTTACATTATTAATTATTAAAAGCATAATCAATTTAGTAATCACTCCATGAATCATAAATCACTATGAAAACTGCTATAGAGTTGCTATCATCATCATTCACCCTATGCCTATATGTATTCACAAGGATACCATTTAGAGAACACATAATTATGGTGATAAGAATTTAACCGTTGTCCGACACTGATAATTTGGAACAAATGATTTGTATAAGTATCAATTTCTTTATCTGCAGAATAAATCAGATACTCATCAATGCCCATTGGTCATAAACTGTTGGGATTTCATGAGCATCAGGAAATAGGTATGACTAAGCAGACAGACTGGCTAGAATCTTGCAAAGGATGAGTTGTGAATGTGTTCCTGCTGTCAGGGGGGCCACTTTACAGTTGGGAGCCTCAAGGAGGTGTAGAAAATGGACTCCAAAGGAGATTCATTCACACACAATGGGATTAAAAGACTGTTGCATTGCACAAAGCTCACATGCTTCCCAAACCAACAAGAATTTGAACTACACCAAAGCAACCAAAGAAAATAGAAAGACAGCACTAAGCATAACATTGACTAAAGGAATGAGGAGTAGCCAGGTGCCCCATTCACTTGAAGAAGGGAGAGAAGCAGAGAAGTCTCTGAAATAGCAGCCTTCTGAATGGACTCTGTGACGCATCTCCCTCTCTAGTCCATCCCCCATATTACCACCAGAGGGACCCTAAACTCAAATATGGTCCTCCCTTTATCCAAATTAAAAATCTCTCATTGCTTTCATGAGAAGTTGCTCAATGTCAATAATCATCACAGAAATGCAAATCAAACCCACAATGAGATAGCACCTCATACCTCTTAGGTTGTCTGTTATTAAAAAAAAAATAAAGATAAGGGTTGCCACGTATGCAGAAAAATTGCAATCCTTATATACTGTTTGTGGGAATGTAAAATGTTGTGACCACTATGGAAAATAATAGAGAAAAGTGGGCCAACTGTGCAATGGATCTCACATCTGAATGTAATATGAAACACACAATCTCCTGCGGAGTAAAACCTAAATGCCTTTTCTTGTAGGGGTTTTTCACTGTATATAAGATTAATTCTAGCTCCTTAGTCTCATAGAGTTTCTCTTCCCAAAACAAAGCTAGACTGAATGTATCATCTTTGCTCTTCATAGCTCAGTGCCGTAGTACATACTATTTCTCTGCCAGGAAGAGCTTTATACAGTTCTCGACACGGAGAGTTCTCTTTCTTTTTCTTTTGGACCCAGCTCAAATATTACCTCCCTATGATATATTAGGGCATTTAAAATTTTTTTGCAAAGGTGTTTACATGTCTGCTGTTCTGCTAACATATGAGCATCTGGACATGAGCCTACATTGTATAGTGCAGTTAGGTACTTCATTAAGTAAGCAATGTTTTGTAGTGCTTAGTGTTGACTTATATTGTCTAAGGGAGGAAGCTTTGAAGGCACTGGAGATTACAGATAAAAATAACAGGGCTCTTTAGAATTTGAGTAGGTAAAACCTAAAATGGAACTAATTTAGATTCAATAAAATCATAAGCAAAAGGCATTAGATAGGGATATGTATTTCCCAATTACATGATTTAGTCAATAAACATTTAGTAAACACCACCTTCATACCAGGTGCTGAGGACACAAGAGCAAATGAGAGTGACTTATCTGTTTCAATAAACTTATCTGTACCAATGAAATGGTACAGATAAGTTTGGTACTTATCTGTACCAATAAAATGCTGGTATGGCAGCAGTGTGGTGAGATAGCGGGAAAGTGTACAGTAAGTGTTGGAATAAAAGATAGGAACAAACTGTCTGAGGCATTACAATGTAGGGTGAAATTTGTCATTATTGTAAGTGCAATGGGAAGTCTTTGCTTTAAATGTTTTAACCAAGGAAAAGAAACCATCTGACATTTTGAGGCTGTCACACTGGCTCTTCTATGAAGAAAAAAAAAAAAGAATGTATGTATGGGTGGGGATGCTAATTAAGAGGCAGTCAGTGCACCAGACCAGGTAAGAAAATACATTATTCTGGTGACCAGTATTACCTGGAGGACAGTTAAACACAGATTTCTCGACCCTAATGCCTATAGACCCAGTGGAGATTGGGGGAAAATTTTGTATTTCTAACAAATTCCCAGGTGACTCAGATGCTGCTATCTGGAGCTGAGACTGTGAACCAAGGGCCTCTCCTATGGTAGCAGAGGTGGAGGTGAATTCAGCACAAAAGATAATCTGGAGATAATACCAAAAAGGCAGACTGATTTACCAGTACTAGAAAACATGAGGACTAGGAGTTTCCCTATGAAACTTGAAGGAGATAAAATACTAGGAAATTCTGAGGAAAGAAATATTGATTGTGTCAAACTGGAATAAGGTTTAAAAAGAGTAAACAAAATAAACACCATTTTACATAGTGGGCATCATTTACTATCTCCCTCTGACTCCCCATCAAGTGAAAAGAAACTGGTTTCCTTAACTGAAGAAACTGTATGATGAAGCTTCTAAATGTATAAATTCTTGTGACTGGTTAAAGTTGAGTAAGAGAAAGCAATTATGTTTTTTACTGACAGATCCTTGAGGTAGCAGATGAAAAAGGGGAACAAAGCAAATAGGACTTGGCTATGATGAGGTAGAATTCCTGTCAGGGTTACAGAAAACCAGTTGCTCCCCCACCCAGGGTAGCTCATCTGCTCTAACACCTCAAGATGTGTCTATATCTCCCCTAAAGGGACTCCACACCTTCACACCTGTCTCTGTGAGCATAGAAGTTCACTTAAAGAGTATAGGTGACACTCCTACTCCATCTTGGTGCCTTCCATTTCTGCCATTAGCTCCTTTATGTTTGACTCATTGTCTTACCTTGTCATGACATGAATTATGTCCCTCAGAATTATATAAAATGAAATTGTACCTTCACTTCAGTACCTCAGAATGTGACCTTACTTGAAAATAAAGTGATTGCTGGTGTGGGTAGTTTAAATGAGGTATCAGAATGAGTCCTAATCTTACTTGACAGATATCCTTGTGAAAAGGGGAAATTTAGACACAGAGATATAACAGAGGGAGATCATCATATGAAGATGAAGCTGGAAATGGGGTGATACTTCTACACCAAAGATTGCTAGCAAACCACTAGAACCTAGGGGAGAAGCATGAGACAGATTCTTCCTCAGAGTTCTAAGAGGGTACCTGTTGTGTGAACACCTAGATTTCAGACTTCTACCTCCAGAACTGTGAGACAACAGATTTTTTTTTTGGTTAAACCATTCATGTGATAGCTTGTTTCAGCAGCCCTAACAAACTCATACAAACCTCCATGTAATTATTGCTTCAGATGTACTGAGTTGACCATGTACTCTTCACTTCTTTTTCTCTTAATTCTGCCTCTTTTTTGCTCTCTGTAGCCAGTGGACTAAAGCCAGTCCTTCCATAGTACAGACTGGACCCCCAATCAAAATCCAGTGTCCTGGATCCTTACCTTTCTGGATGCAGGATGCCCCCATTAGGTAACTGTCTCTTTAAGAGTCTCTTCTATGTTTTATAATTCACCTTTGTGGGCCACCAATATACCTAAAATAGCTGTACCTAAAATAGCTGTGGGTTTGTTGAGTGAATAACAAAATTTATTAGTAAAACTCAAAGGTTTTTGACCTTTATGCCAGAGTCTTTTCATCAATACAATGAATGGTTTATTTGGGAAGCATCTGTTTTTGGATCACATTACTCTGTAAATGTGTATTCTTAATGAAGGTGATCAGTGCAGATCAAGCTGACATCAACACTAAAGATATGGAGGATTGCTTTGGTGTGCAAATGGGAATGGTTTGGTGCTGGGGGATAATGAATACATGAGAATTAGAACTGTTTTATTAAACGGAGGGGAAGAAACTTGTCATTAGTTCCCACTGCTTCTTGGAGTTATTGTTAATAGCTATTTGAGTAAGGAGATGGGAACATGTGGAGAAGAGAATGTGAAGAAACAAATGTGTAGCTAACGTCTGCTCACTGAGATATGTGGTATTTGGAATTGATCATCCTGCAGTTTTTGCTGAGAGGCTAGTGATTTTGAACTGATCTGTTTTCCCAAGCTCAATGAGAGGTGCAAGCAGCTGACAACTCTGGAGATTTCTCCTGGTATCTGCACCAGACTTTGACTTCCAATGAAATGCAAAGTTCACATGCCATGTTCGGGTGTCACACTCCCCAAAATAACAATCTGAGTTTATCCAGGAAGGGGTTCTTTATGGAAAGGATGATGGCTAAATATTACCTTACAAACCAAAACACTTTTGAGAGAGAAGGAGGCATTATTAACATTTAAGTGGGACAGTGGTCATTGTCTCAGATAATACTGGGCAAACAAAAGAGAGCATCATTCATCACCTACTGATGAATCACCCCAAAGTCCTATTAAAATTCAATCAAACTCCACCCTGCATTGTTTCAATCAGCATTAACCAAGTGACCCTTGGTCATTAGTCATTAACTTCTACCAGGGACTCCTCTCATACTTCTAGAACTTCATACACAACAGGAATGTTTATCAGTAAAAATCCAACATACTGTTGTTGTTTTATGCAATGCATCAAGTTTATAAAAAAAACTTTTGATTTCCTTAAATTTTAAAATATGAATTATAAAAGTTAGCTACCATAGTCCAATTACCCCCTGTGAATAATCAGAACAACATAGGAAGAAAGGAAGAAGACATTAGGCAATGAATTAGAAAAATCAAATTTCTCACCAATGAATATCCAAAACACAAAGTCCAAGAGTGTAAAATATCGCTCAGGAAAAGCATAACGTTCAAGGAGGTGATGAGAGATGTGGAATTTGGTGTAAAATGACTGAGTTGAATACTAGCTTAGGCATTCCTCTAGATGTGGGCATTAGGAGTTTTTGTATCAATGTTCATCTGAGATATTGGCCTATAATTTCTGTGTGCGATGTTATATATTTTTGAAGATTTTTCCTCACCATTATGTCTTGTATTCCCTTGTTCATTTCACCCATCCTGCCCTCTTAAACTCAGAGTATTCAAGATGTTTATTGATGTTCACTGTACTTGAAAGTATTTTACATTATTTATAGTCTGCTATGTAAACTTCCAGTATTTTTTAAATCATTCACATATACTTCATTGCACATAATTGTCTCAAATTCTCTTCATATATATTTTATCCTTTTATTGTGCCTATGTAGTATTCCATGATATGTGTGGGAGATATGTGTATACATACCACATTTTCTCTATCTAGCCATTCATCATGGAATTTTAGACTATTTCCATGTCCTAACTCTTATAAATAATACTGTGATGAACATTATGGAAGATATAAGGTTTTGGTTGATGGTTACATATTCTGTGGATATATGCCCAAGTGAGAACACCTGTTGTACAGTATTTCCATTATTGGTTTTTAAGATAAATCCAGACTGTTTTCTATAATGTTTGCACAAGTTTACAGTCCCAACAACCATGCAATAGAGTTCCTTTAACACTTCTTATTAGATAGCTTGTTAATATGTGCCATTCTCTTAAGTGTGAAATGGCATCTGATTGTAGTTTTAACCTTCATCACTCTTATTAGAATTGATAAACATTTTTCAAATGTCTTTTGACCTTCTGTATTTCATGTTTGTGGACCGTATATATTTGCTGCCTATTTATTAATTGGGTTATTTGTTCTTTTAATTGCTCAAGTATATGATTTTTTATATATCTTGGCTATTAATTCCTTTTCAGACATATATTAAATAAATATTTTCTCCCATTCAATAGGGTATCCCTTTAATCATCTTATTTTTTCTTTCAGAAAGCTTTTATAAGCTTTTATAAGCTTATATAAGCTTTTCTTTCAGAAAGCTTCTTACAGAAGCTTTATAATTTGTGGCAATCCCAATTTTCCAATTGTTACACCTGTTTTAATTTTGCTATAATTGAGTCACCAACAATATCTTTATTGTTGGTATCATGGACCATGATGGTTGACTTCAAATATTGATAACCAATGTTTTCTTCAATGTATTTTATTTTTGCAGTTATTATGTCTCAATCTTATTTGAGAAGAATGGATATTAGACCTTTATTGAATATTTGGTAGACGTCACCAGGGAGGCCATCTGATCTGAGACTTTTGTTTGGGGAAAGTTTTGTGAAGTCTATTTTGATTTCTTGTGTTTGGTCTCTGCAAGTTTTCTGTATTTTCATGACTCAGTCTTGGGAGACTGTATGATTTAAGAAATTTAAGGTTTTGGAAGAGTATTCTTTTATAACAGTTCTGGTGTACTTCTGAACATTTACTACCTCCGTCCCTCCCCATGCCAAAGTTTGTTTTATGGTAAAAAAAACAACAACAGTAAGTAAAAAATCAGGAATGCCTGAAAAATGTAAATATAAACCAAAAGCATTTATCTTGAATTATACCATGTTGCTTATGATGTCTCTTATATTTTGAATATATAAAAACAAAATTATCTCTGAGAACTTGAGAGGGCAAAACTAAACATTCTCTCTTCCTGATAAAATGCTATATTAAATGTATTTCTACCTAGACATCATGAACTTTACCATACTGTTTAATTATTCATTAAAATGTGAATTTTTAATATTTCTGAATTTGAACAAATACAATTTTAAAAGATAGACTCAGTACAAGTAAAACTGAGAGATTTGCTCATATATCCATTATTGTTTATATTCAAAGTACACTTGAAATTCACAATCATTTTCCTGTAGCTGCAATCAAGTTATTTTTATTTGAAAAGAACTGTGAATGGTAGAACTGGGTATCAGGAGGAAATACTTTTATTTCCATCATTGTATTTACTCATTACTTTATCACGTGGGCCTGGTTTTTGGGTCTAGATCATTGTTGGAACACAATAATTATTTGCTGAAAAAGTGCTGGAAAGAATGAATGGAACAAGAAGAAAAAGTCAGACTGAAAGAATATGGGTCTTAATTGTAGCAATCATCAAATTCTGTCACATAAACAACAGAATAGGGACTGTTAAATGTCTCCAGGGGCTAAACTCTGGGATAGACTATGTCATCATATATAACTCATACAACCTTTGCCTGCCCTGAGTCTCCTTTGACCACTAGAGCCCTCAGTGAAATTTTAATTTTGTTGATTTTTAATTAAGCATCAAGGTTAGTTCCTGGGTTAATAATATTAATGACATTCCTGTGTCTTGATTTTCTCCATTTTAATCAGAAAAGGAGACATGCCTTTTTAATGTTTTAATGATTTCTAATTTTAAGAATGTTTATGAAATCAAATAGTCTGCATTTTAAATGGAGTTACAGGTCTCAAAATTTGGGATTTTTTCTATTTTAGAAATATACTAGTTTTCAGGAGACTATCATAATGGGTATACGATTTACATACCCTTGTACAATTTTCCATTCATCTGCTGTCACAAGACTAAGATAGACTGGCTCCTTTATTCTATTAACCTGTTATGGTAGACTCTGCTTCTTAGCTCTCAGTGGAATTTAAAGTATTGTTAACTCACAAATCAACAGTATGATTATAACACTTCTTGAAGCCAATCACCAGAATGCATTAAGTAACTAGCAAGATTACATGTTATTTCTAGCCTAATGTGGTGCAATTCAGATTGCAATAATTGGTGCCCAGTAAAGAAAAGTATCTGTCAAATAAATAAGCTTACTCTTGTACATTGATGACTGAGCCTGGCTTTTAAAAGTCATTGATTACCTTGAGAAGAACTACTAAAAGAAAGAGGTCAATAAGCTGATTGGGATGTTTTACTCTAATAAAAAGTAGCCCTGTTAAAGTAAATAGTTGTTGTTTCTAAACAGTAAGTCAATGTCTGCAAGAGCTCATCAGTCATTTCCTAGAGCAGATCTCCTCAGCCATGTGGAGCCACTTCACTCATATCATTTTCCCCAGCTCCTTGATTTCTTGTGATGCTACAAGTTGCCTGGCTCCAAAAATTCTCCTCTTATACTAGTTGTAGTGGGTTGGGTTCCCCCAGGCAGCAGATTATATATGTAATTTGGATCTTTATTTAGGAGTGCACAGGATCAATGCCTATGAGTAGAAGTGAAAGGAAGCAGGAATGGTATGAGGGAAGAGTTGAGGTACTGGAGGTCCTCAGAGACCCAGAGAGTCCCACAAGGGATTCTAGAGTCAGAACTCTAAAGTTCTTCACATGGGCTGAGATAGCAAGACCTTGTAATCCCATATATTGTTTGGTGGAAGTCTACTTCCAGAAAGGAATGTGACTTGGAGTGATGTGGTCTCTGTCAAGGCCACCTCTAAGGGGGCCGAAAGCTGAAGTCCGCTTAAAGCCAGCAGCAACAAGTCCTTCACTGAGATTGATCTAGATAGCACAAACTATGGCCACCACAGAAACCATATAACGTATCATCTGAATCAGTACCATTTTGTGAATGACGAGGAAGTCACTAATGATGAGTTATGTGACACTAGGCATAAAAAAATACTATCTGTCCCCAGTCAAATGGGGACATATAGCCACTCTTATTATGACAATCTCTGATAAAATGCCCAAACTATTTACATATCACTACAGTACACAGTGATATGCTGGTGTGGAATAGTATGCATTACACGTTCAATAATAGAGCAGGATCAGTTCTGTGATAGATATTAACAAGGGTGCAGTGTGAAGCTGCTCTCCATAGGCTTGTTGACTTAAGAATTTTTTTAAAAAACTTTTCACAAGTTGTTAAAGATCTTAAAATTAGGTGAATGCTACAAAACCAAATATTCTCAAGCTTATTTCTCTAAATTCCAACATAACAATGCAGAATAAAGGGCAGAATAAATGCCCTTTATTTATATCAGTTCTAATGAGTTTTTGCAACACAATAGCTTAAGGAAACTTGATCCAAAGGGAAATCAGGATGAAACAATGAGAAGGAATGAGAATAAAGGATTAAGGATGTTCCACTGAGGTCATAATAGGTTTTTTACTTCTCACCTCCTTAACCCTCACACATGACCTCAAATCACTACTATTCTTCCCTAACCTCTCTTGATAAAATCCACTTTGCCCAAATAATTGGTCATAATACATAACAGCCCATCATATTTTGAGACCCATCCCTATCCAACTCCGCAAGAAATAAACTAAACTTCAGCATAACTCCCCTGCTAAAATCCTATAACTGATTCCCCTATTTTGTAAAAATCAAAATCCCCTTAGAAATTCTAATTGAAATTTAAGAAATAAGGCTTACTTTGCCCTTATTAAGATCCTGATGGCATTCTTCATAGTATGAATAGAACCAAAAAATTCCAAAGTTTTATGGAACATTGAAAGACCTCAAATAGCTAAAATAATCCTGAGGGGAAAAGAATAAAAATGGAAGTACCTTGCATTTAAAACTATACTACAAATCAATGGTAATGAAAACAGTAATTTAATGCAAACCTTGTATCTAATACAGATCAACAGAATAGCATCAAAACTCAAGAAAACAAAATCCCATATATAGACAACTAACTTATGACAACGAAACAAAGAGTATATTATGGAAAAATCAATATCTCTTCAATAGGTGGTACTAGGGAAACTAGACAATCTCACGCAAAAGAATGAAAGTAAATCACCACCTTCTTACACCATTTACTATGGTCAATTCAAAATGAATTAAAGATGTAAATGTAAGACCTGAAACCATAAAATCATAAAAGGAAACATAGATGATAAACTCGTTGGTTTTAGTTATATCTTTGCTGGCTATTCTCTAACATCAGGACAATAAAAACAAATGGGATTATATCAAACTAGATAGCTTCTGCACAGCAAAGAAAGCATTGTTGAAAGGACAGTCAGTGTAAAACAAAGGGTTAATATTTGAACTATATGAACAACTCTTACAACTCAGCAACAAAAGATACAACCTGATCACAAATGGTAGGGTAGTCTTCATTGCTTCTCCTTAGGGAAGTATACTTTGAAACCATGGGGAGATTTCACACCATACCTGTTAGAATAGCCTTTATGAAGAAGTCAAGAAGCAGTAAGTGCTGGAAGGATGTGGGGGAAAAGGATCCCTGGTTCACTGTGGTCAGCATGTAAATTGGTAAAGCCCTTATGAGAAAACAATTAGGAGGTTCCTGAAAAATCAAAACTTGAATGACCTTGTGATCTAGTATTTACCCAAAGTATATAAAAACACTGATTCAAAAATTCACTGCAGCAGTGTTCACAATATCTAAGAGCTAAAACAACTCAAGTACCTGAGAACAGATGAATATATTAATATGTAGTGTGTATATATGTACACAGTGGATGTAGCATACACACACACATGCACACACGCATAAATATGTAAGATAAGTAACTACTCAGCCACAAAATAAAAATGAAATCTGGCCATTTGTGACAATGTTGATAGAACTCGAGAGAATTATGCTCAGTGAAATAAATCAGAAGAAGAAAGACAAATACTGTATGATTGCATTCATTTGTGGAATATGAAGGGGGAAAGGCAATGCAACAACAACAAAAAAAACAACAAAAACAAAAGAATGATTTCAACTCTGACAGCATAATGGTGGTTACCAGAGGGAAGGAGGGGGGGAGGGAATAAGTGGCTGTGGATGGCAACATTTGGTGAAGGATGTGGTATGATATATAAAGTTGCTAAGGTGGGAAACTATATTCCTGAAACTTACAAAGTCTTTTATTTTTATTTATTTATTTATATATAAATTTCACAACATTGTAATTGCCGGAGACCAGCCGTGCAAGGGAGAGGCCGCGAGGTACAGAGCTTCAGATGGACAGGAAAAACACAGGCCGGCGAATGATGAACACAGACACGAACTTAGTGAGCAGTAGAATCTGCTGGGTTTTTTTAGATTTTCAGGCTGCTTTTATATTGTTTAAACGAGTTACTTCAACATTCCATGAGGAGAGGCATTTCATGAGTACGTGAGGGCATTATCTCAGTGAGAGACAGGAATGAGCGCGTGAGGGCAGTTTCATGAGCGCGTGAGGGCAATTATCTCAGTGGAAGACAGAAATCAATATCTTAACTGAAAATAGTTTATCATTAGATACTACTAAACATTCCTAAGCAATCATTTTTAGGGAATCAGGATAACTAAGTTGGTTACAGGTCACCCAAGGTTATTCCTTGGCTGTAAAGCTTATCTAGTTTATCAAGTTCTCCTTGCCTCGAGCTTGTTACTAGTATTTCAATGATTCTTTTCACAGAGAATTTAATTAAAATAAAGAATCTGACGACTGGGCCCCCAAATCTGTCTTAATAATGATGCAGTTCATGACTTCAGCACTCCTACACCTGGGATCTGGGGAACTACGCCCCTAGGGTCCCCTGATTTCTCAGGTCAACTCCCAGTTTGTTCCTCCTGCGGGGGTCAAAGAGCTTAACTTGTAAAAGGTTTAAATTACAAGTTTCTCATCTCTGAGATGGGCTCCCATATGTAATCTAAGGATTTGTTCCCCCCCACCTTCCCCTCCCTCCCCTTTCCCTCCTGCTCAAAGTTGTGCTCTTCAGTTTGGTGCTTAGCTTACAAAGTCTTTTAAATAAATGTTGCCTCAATAAAAACAAAAGAACAGAATAAAGGAATACACAAATGTGCTTATAACTTTCTTTCACAAAAGGAATGATTATTTGAGAGAATTAAGTAGAAGTTGAAAGTCAGGAAAATGTTACTGCTTCTGTGATTGCTGAGGCTAACAGGTGAACATTGCTAAAAGGACAGATTATAGACTTGAAGCCATAATATGGTAGGCTGGATTTTGGATATTATTTCTTGTTCCACACAGCATCAAGGACATAATCATAGAGAAAGCAGTCCTTGTTGAATAGAAGAATGGTGGTTCATTTCTGAACCAGAGTATAGTGATTCATTTATTCACAAATAATCCATTTGATACTATATAATAGTGAGAACTTAAAATAGGTGGGAATAGATTATTTTAATTGATTGCACATACATACACACATATATTATATATATGCATATATACACATGCACATAACAGCATTGTCCACCTTGAGGTACTCCCATCACCTTGTCACCTGTGACCCATCTTTATCTCTTGTGCCCTTCCCTTCCCCCAATTTTACTCTCCTTCTTGTCTCTTGCTCTATGCTTCAATTCTGTTAACAGTTTTAAATTTTTCTTGTCCATTTGTTTGTTTGTTTTCCCTGTACCCCTCATATAAGTAAGACCATCCCGTATTTCTCTTTTTTTTTCTGGCTTATTTCCACTAACATGATTCCTTCTAGCTCCAATCATATTGCTGTAAATTACATAAATTTGTCTTCTTTGATTGATAAATAATATTCCATTGTGTGGATATACCACATCATTTTTAGCCATTCATCAGTTTGGGGGCATTTGGGTTGTTTCCATATCTTGGCAATTGTAACTAGTGCTGCAATAAACATTCGGGTATATCTTTTTTAATTAGTGTTTTTGTGTCTTTTGGGTAGTTACCACTAGTGAGGTTGCCACTGTGGTAGTGCTATTTTCAGTAACTTGAGGGTCCTCCACACAGCCTTCCATAGTGGCTGGATCAGTCTGCACTCCTACCAGCAGTGGAAGAGTGTTCCTTTTTCTCCACATCCTCCACATCAGTACTTGCTGTCTGTTTTTTTTGTTTGTTTGTTTGTTTTTTACACATGGGTCATGGTATCTCAGTGTGGTTTTGATTTGCATTTCCCTGATTATTGGTGATGTTGAGCATTTTTTAATATGCCTAAAGGCCATTTGTATTTCCTCTTTGGAAAAATATCTTTTTAGTTATTTTCCCCATTTTTGACTGTTTTTTTTACTTTGTTTTCCTTAAGTTGTGTGAGTTCTTTGTGTGTCTTTGTTATCAGACCCTTATCACTTGTATAGAGGGCAAAATTTTTCTCCCATTCTATTGGTTTTTTTTTTTTTTTTTGGTTATTGTGTTTTTTGTTGCACAAAAGCTTTTTAGTTTTATGTAGTCCCAGCAGTTTATGTTTTCCTTCATTTTTTTCTGCCAGCTGTAGATGTGTCCTGAAAGGGGTTTCTGAAGTGTAGTTCTTGGAAATTTTTGTCCAAGTTTTCCTCTATATATTTTATGGTTTCAGATCTTTCATCTAAATCTTTTATCCATTTTGAGTTAGTTTTAGTACAGGGTATGAGAAAGTTGTCCTGGTTCAATTTTTTTGCATGTCTTGGTCCAGTTTTCCCAGCACCATTTATCCGTGTTCTCACTGATTGTTTACATATAGGAAGGCTACTGATTTCTGTGTGTTGATTTTGTAACTGGCTACACTGAATTATTATTTCAATTAGCTTTTCTATGTTTTGGGGGGAGTTCTCCATAGACAGTATCTTATCATCTACATATAATGATAGCTTTCTTTCCCTGTTTGAATTCCTTTTATGTCTTTCTCTTGCCTTACTGCCCTAGCTAGAACATCTAGTACTATGTTGAAAAGGAGTGGTGAGAATGGGCATCCTTGCCTGGTTCCAGATCTTAATTGGAAGGATTGCAACTTTTCTCCATTAAAGATGCTTGCTGTGGGTTTGTTGTAAATGGCTTTTATTATGTTGAGATATGTTTCTTTTATTCCAATTTTTTCAAGTTCTTTCATGATGAATGGGTGCTGGGCTTTATCAAATGCTTTTTCTGCATCTATCGATATGATCCTATGGTTTTTGGTTTTCTTCTTGTTCATGTGATGGATTATGTTGATTGATTTTTCAGATGTTGAACCATCCCTGTGTCCCTGGGATGATTCCACTTGGTCTTGGTGGATAATCTTTGTTATGCAGTGCTGTATTCTATTTGCCAGGATTTTGTTTAGAATTTTTATATCTCTGTTCATTAGGGAGAATGGCCTGTAGTTTTCTTTCTTTATATTATTTCTGATTTTGGTATTAATATTAATATTTTCTTCATAGACTGTATTTGGTAGTTTTCTTTTTTTCTCAATTTTTTAAAAGAGTTATAGTAATACAGGGATTATTTCATCTTTGAATATTTGGTAGAATTCATTTGTGAAACTGTCTGGACCCGAGCTCTTGTTTTTAGGGAGAGATCTGATGACTGCTTCAATTTCACTACTTGTGATAGGCTTGTTTAGGTCCTCTTTTTCTTCTTTGTTCAGTTTTGGTTGACTGCTTCATTGTAAAAAAATTGTCCATTTCATCCAGGTTGTTGTTTTGTTTGCATACAGATGTTCATAGTAGTTTCTAATTATCTTTTGGATTTCTGTTGTAATTTCCCCTTTTTATGATGATTGCTTATGATGATAATAGATATTAATAACATCTCCATTTGATAAAGAAACTGAGAATAGGAATATTATAGAAATTGTCCTAACTTGGCCCACAGTTAGTAAAGTGTTAGAACAACATTTTCTATAATGCCTTCTGAAATTTATCTTGCTCTGAAATGAAAATCATAGCGGGGGGGGGGGGGAGATGAAACCATTAGATTCTAGGAAAATTCATAAATATTGCTTGATATTTAAATTCATAAATATTGCTTCATCTTAGCACTAGTAGAGTGCCTGGCACTTAGTAGGTGCTCAATAATTATATACTAAATGAAAATACTTGGAAAGTTTTTCTCCAATGACATTTCTCTTTTTTCCAATGAGATAAACAACACCAACCCCACATGTGGCAGCAATGGTGAAAGAATTAGTATTGAAAATCAGTAAGCAGTTTTTAAGGAGACATGGGAGAGGAGATGGCTAGTGAGAGACTGGAATCCAGAAGCAGGATAAACCCACAGAGAAACAAAAAATTTCTAAGTAAGGCTGATTTGCAAAGCACAGCTGGGACTCTTTGCATTTATTCTAATTTTATTAGATTTCAATCTACACATGATAACTGAGTTAAGTTTAGGTGGGCAGAGAGGGGAATAAAGATGACTCACCAGAAAGCAGTTCAAAGTGTTTGTTGTCACAGCATACATAGAGCCTCACTAAAATTGGGATCAAGTGACAATATCTGTTGTTAAGACATACAGTCAATGTAAATGGGTGAAGGCAAAGAGGCAGTGACGAAGTTAACTCAAAATGTCCTATTTCAAACATTGTAGGAATATTACAATATTCCTACTCAGGACTTCAGTGCAGATGTTATTCATTTGTGTGGGTTTGAAATTGAGTAAGAAAACAAGCAAATCAGAAAACTTAACTAAAAATACAAATGGGAGCAGCTGACCCTTTAAACCGAGCTGCTCTCCAGGTTTGATCCCAGCCTGCATGTGCTGTAGCAAGTAGCAGTTTCAAGACCACACTACCTTAACAGGAGGCAAAAACAAAATTTATTCAATAAAAAATACAAAATAGGCAAGAGTCACTGAGGGAACAAGAGGCCCATTTAGTAATCCTATGACATGGTTCAGTCTCTTAAGCTCAAAAAGCTGCAAGTGGGTCCTACAGCCATGTAGGTCCAAAAGAAAATGGCATCTGTCCCACCTTCAAGCCAACAGCGAGAGATTTAAATCAAAGAAACAAGATTGCTTGGTCTTTCCTTCTGGGGGATGTAATTTAGTCATTTCCATCACCCCAGCTGACTTGCTAGCTAGCAAACTTGAGTAAGCTCAGTTAAGAGCAGAAGTGACCAACCAGTTCAAGCTCAAGTTGCTAACCCACATAATCATGAGAAGCATAAATGTCCTCAATTCGCCAAAAGGCATAGCTCCTCTCTCTAGCTTTTTTCTTCTCTCCAGCCATGCTGCTTCCTAAATCCCCTCTCTCTGTCCCTCTTGCAAGAAACTTCAGCTTCCCCTCTCCGAGTCTCTGTTCATCAGGGCACAATGGCCCAATCCTAATGCGACATTACAAAGGTGGGGCCACGGCCCCCCAATTTCACCACATCACCCCTGTTTTGTGAGAGAACAAAATTTAATTCTTTTTCCAATTTGGGTAGGTATGTAGGTGATCCAACCCTATTTATTGAAAGGGGGCTATTTCCCCATGGATCTCAATCACCACTAATGCCACTGATTAGGGGCTCATGAGTTTAAGTAGATATCTTTGTGTTGTCACTATTCTATTTCTAATTTGTTTTGTGAAGTAGATAGTTCCAGTTCTACAAAATAATACATATATGTATGGCATAAAGGATAATATAGAAAACAGTCTTGCAGGGGAGGGAAGTGCACAAGGGAATGTGATGATGTTTTGTAAGTGCTGTGGTGGTAGAATCATGGGGACTGCCCCTGAGGGGAGAAATCAAATCTTGTACAAAAATGAATATGTAAGAAAATTTAAAATAATAAGCGAAAAGTAGAGGCTTTTTTTCTGTAGCTGTGTATTGTCTCTAATCCTAAATGACACTTCAAAAATGTTTTTACCTCTTCACATGTAATTGAGTCATAATATTGTAAGGCTAGAAGAGTCTTTAGTCCAGCTCCTCATCACACCATCAGTAAGTGTCTAGGCAAACTATGCTATGTTCATGCACTGATAAAATAAATAACTTAAAATGAATGGCTTATATGTGTTTTAATATTAATATTTATCAAAAATGAATGAGAAAGGGGCAGAGTATGAAAAGTATGATATGTATTTCCTTTAAATAACACTATATTACATTCTATAAAATATATTTAAGTTGATTTTGTTTACACGCATAAATAGCAAGGGTAGATTTCTGTGTACTGGAAGGATAGACCGATTTCAAAGTAGTGGAAATGTCTGAGGAAGGAATGAAGTAGAGGGAGAGGATTTGAGGCAAATGTAGGCTTAATCATTGCATCAGCTAGCTAGTGCTATATAACAAACCACCTAAAAAGTAATGAAGTGAGAACATTTATTACTTTTCATGATTATGTAGATTAACAACTTGAGCTAGAACTGATTGGTCACTTCTGATCTTAACTGGGCTTACTCAAGTTTGTGTCCAGCTAGCAAGTCAGCTGGGGTGATGGAAGTGACTAGGTTACATGTCTCATCCCCCAGAGGTTTAGAC
This sequence comes from Uropsilus gracilis, assembly GCA_004024945.1. Lineage (NCBI taxonomy): Eukaryota > Metazoa > Chordata > Mammalia > Eulipotyphla > Talpidae > Uropsilus > Uropsilus gracilis. The sequence goes on along the minus strand of PVHY01002274.1, from coordinate 38,186 downwards.
CAGGTAGATTCACATGGTCACTTAGCAGGATTTCTTTTAAGGCCAAGTTCAGATCACTAAACTAAGTCACTGAATCATTTTCTAGTGGGTAAATCCTGGGCCAGCCCAGGGATGGAGATAAAGAGAAAATATAAAGTTGCATAAGAGGAGGCATGTCTACAGGGAACAGTGGAAAACTTGTATATCCCTCTGTGTTCTTGTAATCAAACACAGCCACATGGATAGCTTCATTTTAACCAGCAGAAAGAAACTGTCAAAAACTAAAATCGGGGAGATAGATAGTTTAACATCTGTTACTTCTGTATCTTTCCACATGTTTGAAATAATAATTGATCATCACATCTAAAATGTGATTATGTGGTCATCATCCCACAAAAGAAATGTTGCCTGGAATCCCTTCAAATCAACACAACAGCCCAGAGTTTCATACCTAAGATTCTCATCACCTGGGTTTTGAACATTGTGTGAGTAAAATTTGGAGCATGTTGGAGACCTGACTGAATTTCCATTTAAATAGCAACATTCAGATTTCTGATTTGCTCCTGTTGTTCTAATTACTTACCTGGAGGAACTGTTTCCTTATTTCCTAACCTATCCTGCTACAGACCTCTGCTGTGCTCAGTTAGACCCTGGCTAAGGAAAACATCTGTAAACTGCATGATAATCATAGCAGAAATGATTGCCTGGCTCTCGGTAAAGGTTTGTGTGTGTGTCTGCAGATGTGCCTATTGCTACAAAAGAAATGAAACAAAATATGTAATAGGTATGAAAGATATTGCCATCACTTTTTCCATTATCTATGGAGGGGTTTATCTACAACCAACTTTTAATCTCAGGGTAGAATTCTCAAATGTATTTCTCAGCTTTCCCCTCCTGCTGTTTGGTAGCTGTGTGTTAAGAGGAATGCAGGCTGATTCTTATATAGCAACCTGAGGAAAGATAATTAGTGATGCAAATATGGTGCTGACCATACATTGCAAATGCCGAAGCCTGTCTGTTGGGTAATTTGCTACTTTGGATTATCCTTTTCTTTTCTCTGGATAATTGAGAATTTTCTATTTCCACTATTAGCTCCATTATCTATATATATATATATATATAGCTAAATCCTGTTAAATTTTTATTCACCCTACAATGGGACCTGCTGTACCCAAAGAACTCCAGGAATTAGGCATTTTCCCTGCCACCTTTCCAGACCTCTGGATCTCCCCATTCAGCCACTTGTGACAATCTGTCCCAGAAAATTGGAAAACCGTTCACTTTAATTGGTTCTAAAATGGAAGATTCTGTGCCTGTGCTGAGTGTGGCGATGAAACTAACATTTTACAAAGCCCAGCCCAGCAGCAGATGCCCTTTGGGATTTGGGAGGTAGAGCAGCAAGTCACTCTGGAATTTAGAGCTTTATTACAAAGAAGTGCTAACTCTCCTGGTTCTGCTTATAAATGGAATAAAGGGGGACTCGGGCTCACCCATGAGCGCTTTAACCTTGTGCGTGTTCAATATCCTTATGAAATGCAATATCTTATGATCCTTTAAATAACAAATGACCTTATTCCCTTTTATGGGGTCATTAAGGCCTCTAAAGGTCCAGGTATAAATCCCAACTACTACTGCACATCTTAATTTACTATTCATATGTGACTCTCTCTTTGGTTCTCAATTACTATACAACAGCAACTGGCTCATCAAATTATCCCCATCGGAATGTGTCTGTTAAAGACATTGCAGTTTATATCTTAGGGCCCTAATTAAAGTCACAATACTTGATAAACCTTGAAGAACTAGTAATTGGAAACTAACAATTAGTACCAGCCACCTTAGTTGAGATCAGCTCTACTGCTGGCTACATGACTAAGCAAAAGGAAATTAGTACACCAGAGATGACCCACATGCCAAAAATGTGTTAACGTCCACTCCTGGGTTGCAGCCAAAGCAATGAAAAGAACTTGGCATTAAAAATATTATTAGCAGAAAGTCTTTATATAGATATCTGTGCCCTGGAGTAGATCAGTCTGATATCCCTGTGGTTTTTCAGCCTTTATCATGCTCATTACTGTTTTCATCATCCTGTCTCTGGGTATCTGTGGAGATGGGACTGTAAGACCACCTCTTTGAGCCTCTTTTCTTCCAAAAGCCTACAGTTTGCTTTCTTTCTTAACAAAGCACAGGTCACATTGTTCTACCTTATTCTGTATATACTCTCCCTCTTCATGTGCCTTATTGTCTACATCTTCAGAATGTCTGAGGCCCAAGCATGGCAGGAAGCATACAGATTAATTTGGTGAATCGAAGAGAAACTTGAAGGACCATGGGCACTGTGCCATGTCCCTCAATTAGCCACTTTTCTATTCTGAAACTACACATTTTGGAGGGCAACTGGGAGTAGTATATTCCAATTCCTTGTCCTAGAGACTCACCAGTGGATCTTTTCCAACTGGAAATGCAATGCGTTAACAGTGGCACATTGCTAAGGGCAGCAGAAAAAGAAATCTCCTTAGAATGACCTTCTGTTTTCTTGGTCAGCATCACACCCTCAATCTCTTATTCCCATTCCATTGAATAGCTAATGGAATGGGATATTGCTTGAAGGAGCTTCAGCAGACTTGATGAAGCATCCCAAATGCCTTCTCTCTATTCTGCTTACCTTGTGATTTTCTAGGAGTTCTTGGCAATGGGAGAAGCATGATGCTTCAGCACTCTTCCCTGGAAAAGTTGCTTCAGTTACCATAAAGATACAATTGGAAAGGTTTTGTAATCTTTGTCTTCCTGTACTTTTCCCTTTTCCAGAGAGCCCACATAGTCATTCCCAAGTTTTTTAAGTAACTGATGATGCAAAAATGATAGGTGGGTTGAACCCAGTTCTTTGCTAGTACTTTGTGTTCTTTTACAAAGTAAACAAGTATGTCTTATGAAATTTGGGAGTTTTGCCACAAAATCAATACATGTCCTCACTATATATATATATATATATATATATATATATATATATGTTCACTGCTCTAATACCTATCAAATAAATTTTTGCACCAAAAGTTGGGTCCAGATTAATTACAAGCAAACTCTGAGGTCTGCTTTAATGTAAGTCCTTATATAGCACCTTATATAGCAATGCATACATTTCCTACTCTACCTTACCAAGGTAGACCAAACTTAGAAAATAATTCAATTAGACATCATTCAATGTCAAGTTACTACAAGATACAGAATATTGTTTGTACTGAATGGGTCTTTAGCCTAGAGGCTCCCTAAGACTGTACAAATTCTAAAACCATGACCATCATTGACTAGAATACCACATAACTAGTTTGTCAAGTGTGTGTATACTATAAATATAATCAAGTGCTCCTTTGAACAATTTAAAAATAGTTCTAAACTTAGAATCAAAATTACTCTGGCAGCCAAAATTAAAACTATAAATAGATATCAACCAAGATACAGTGGTCCAGTAAAGCCAATAAAAATTTTATTAGCAATTTAATTGACCAAGAGCACCCCTCATGAAAACTATCAAGTTGGTATGTAGCACCCTCCTTCCTTTCTATTCCATAGCACTCTGCTGGCTTTCTCTCCCTTCCTCTTCCTTCCTATTCCCAGAGTTTATGCTATGAAGTTAATAAAGAGAAGGCTCTCCACTGGCTGAAACCAATCTACTTTAAGAAGATTCACGATAACTATAAATGTTACCTGACACTCTACAGAGTATTCTGAAAGTCCCAGAAGCTATCAAGAGAGAAGAATGAATCTCTAATCATATAGGTGGTATAAAAAAAAATGAGGAAGGTGATATGAAAGCTTAGAGATCTGGCACACAAAATAGGCATAAAGAAGCAGAAGATGTCACAAAAGATATTGTGGTCAATAGGAACCTATCCTTTTGCAATTAAGAAAGAACACTATCTTCTTATCAAATGGAACTCAGAAAGAGCTGTCTGAATCATGGAATCTTTGAGACTTGGGTTTATAAAACTTTGAGTTCACTTGGTCTAAGACTTTTAAAAAGATATGATGCTTTTTTGAATGATCTTTTAGTCTCTGTTTAAATGCCTCAAGGGATGCTGGACACTCACCACTCCTAATTGTTGTACGTCCTAATTGAACACTTCTGATTACTTATGTCAAATCCAGATTGCGTCTCAGAGTGCCATTTCTTCCACTGGTCTTGCATCTTCTCTCTAGTGGTATTCAGAAAAAAATTATTGTAATGCCTTAGCAGTTTATTCATCATTTCATACAATGCTTAGCTTCTAGTTACTGTCATTGCTTGAACTCTTTATGTTTATAAAAAAAAGAATATTGTAGTAAACTAAAAATAGAACTAGAGTGCTAATATTTCAGTGTATGTGTTCAAGTTTTCATACCTTTACACACACTTTAGAGCAAAATTGAGATTATAGTTTACATATTTTTAAATTAGCTATTTTCACATAATAAAGTATCAAAAGCAATTGTTGTAGCATATAAATTGTATCCTGCAGCATTATTTTTAATGATTGCATCATATACTTTTTATTGTTAAACCACATTGTGTTTACTCAATTCCTGCTACAGGCACAGAGATGCCTTCTGATATTAAAAAGGCTATAATTCTCAAATATATGTAAACATATATGTTCATTCTGTGCTAGAAGTTGAAGCAAGTATTGGGTAAAAGAGAGGAAAACATCAAAATAATCCCTCTTCTCCAAGGAGATTCTATCATTGAAGCTTAATTCATACTAATCTTCTGGCCTTAAGGTAATTTTACTTCCCTGGTAGCAATAGCTGGGACAGGGGAAATACTTGGAACCTATTAGATCAGTCTTTGACTATGAAGTATTCACCCAGGAATAGAGCCTCCCTATTTAGGCCTATATCCTCACATCCTCACTAGCATTGAATTTTTGTTATTTTGTGATCTTCCAAATTTGATAGTTTAACTGTTAAATCACATTGTTGTTTTAAAGTGGAAGTTCTTTAACTTCTAGTGACCCTCTTAAAACAAGTCACATTAAGCACATTGCGATGTTTTTCCTAAAATATTTTTACCAGAATAAAAAAAAAAAAATTTAGTGTGATCTCATAAGCTAATGGTATTTGAACCAAAGATAGAAAAATATCTGTGATCTCATTTTATCTTTCCCTTGAATGAAGTCAACTTGTTTACTTAATTCTTCAAGTGACTGGTTTATTTCTCAGCAAGTGTTACAAGGTGTTCAAAAACTGAGTGCTTTCTTTTACACCTGATTTCTTCCACAGAAAAGCCTTTGACCCCATGAAAACAGGTTTTAATAGGGTTAATTTAGTTATTTAACCTGTCACAGTGACTTAACTACCAATTATCTTACACTGGTATGTATTTGTTTCAGCCTACACATTATTTTAATGTAGTTGTGCTTAATAGCATGTGGAGAGAGTAACTGTGTTTGGTTTTGTTTAACAGAAGAGCCAACATCATGAAAGAGGAGAGTAGGTTGGTCTCAGAGCCTGAGAACAGAAAGTCTAGAGTAGAGTCCAGACCTCACTTTTAATGGTAGGTTCCTTCTTGCTGTGGCTACTCCCAGATTTGTTGTTTATGTTGAGATAAAGTCACAGATTGTTAGACACTGCTTCATTACACTACCCATGGGTTTCTAACCCTCTAATCAGCCGAGCTTGTGTTAGAACTTCAGACACAATTGGACCCAGAATCAAGAGGATACAGGAACCCTTAGGCAGGGATGACTTCTGATTAACATCCGAGGAACTAGATAGATGCTCCTACTGGGGCTGTCTTCCTCTGTTTCCCCAACCTAATTGCCCTCACCATCTACTACATCTCTCTATTCCCTGACATGCCTAGGAAGCTCCAAGCAGGCAAACTAATGACATTTAGTCCATCTTAGATGCCACTTTTCCATGAAGCTTCTTCTGGTCCAGTCTAATGAATGCAATGGGTCTCTTCTCTGAGCTCCAAGGTAATAATAGCAAAATATCTACACCATTTATTATGCTAGACATCCTACCTCTAACTTATTCATTGACCCTCAAAAATCCTATGAAAAAAAGTCGTATAGTATCCCCATTTTGTGAGTAAAGATCTGAAGAGTAGAGCAGTGAGGTGACTTGTCCAAGGTGACAAAGTTGGGGGATAGAATAGCCAGAATCCACTGTGTTAGAGTTTTTACCTCACCGTTGGCAGATAAGTTCAAACACCAACTATTTGCCAAGGAAACAACACTTTGATGTTCCTCAATTCCTGATTAGGAAATTCCATTCCCAAGACTGATTTCCTCAAGGATATACTCTTAGTGAGGGGAAAAGTGGAATTAAATCCAGATGTCCTGCTCCTCCTCCATTATGGTGCTTAGTGTGTCCACTGTCAGAGCCACCAGTATGCTGGTAGGTTTCATGTTCATCCTGTCCACGTTACTGGATTGTAAATACCTGTAGTGTGGCAAATATATTGCCTATAAACATTCATCTCTTGTGTTTTACCTTCTGTCTATACTATTAATAAAATGTTAAATATAATCGTTACCAGCTTTGGTCCTCTCCATAGCTGTATCACTACAACTATGACTTTGCTGTGCTAATTTGATTTGTTTTTCTGGCACATAATGTTTTTCTAAATCATTTATGCTTACCACCAGAAGAAATACCATCACAGCCTGAAAGCCCTTCCTTTGTAGGGAAAACAGGGCACAGATTTAGAGATGGCATCAAGTGCTAGATCTGTCACTTACCACCTTTTGAACTAGTCACTGGAATCCTGTTCACTCTTTTGGAAAGTGTGTCAAAATATCCTTATTGTGCTTGACATTCTGGCTAGGTGTGAGGCTAAATACATGATTTTTAATAAACCCTGGAGCATAATCACCACTACTGTTAGCAAGTTTAATGAGGGAACCCAGGACCCCCATACCTCCCTGCTCTAAATGAGTTCTGTCAATATGCCGCATCAAGACAAAACTTACTGTACTGCACGAGATGGAAAGAAGCTCGAATATAATTAGTATGCAATAGTGAGAAGAGAAGAGAAATAAAATAGTTTAAAAATATCCCCATCCCCTCATGGGTAAATGCACAGCAGGACGACTGAGGCCAGAAAGCCTCCCACAGATTTAAGGCATCTTCTGTTGGAAACCATCGGAAAGGGGCAGAAGGGGCCAAGCGAGTCTGGAAGGAACAGAGCAATATCAAAATATAAGACAAAATAAAAGTTGCCATTGTCAGCCTCACCATAGGTCTCTTGCCCATCTTGGTCTCTTTCAAGACCCCTTCCATGTTCCCTGAGTCCCTGCATAAGCCCATTGACAAGAAATGAGAGCAGCTGCTTCATTTCAAGTCTCTGCTTCAGATACCTCCCCCACCACTTCTCACCATTCCTGTTTTTCTTCTCAAGCCCTCTTCTACAAGACTCTTCTAGCTTCTCCTCACCACTGCTCAGCTCCACCCTCCCTTGGGTAGGACAGGGAACCTGGAACCTCCCCTCTCTATGGAACTACACTGATATACTATGATTCCCACCATCACCATAATAATGCACCTTTGCATTCTCTATTGCAGTCTGAGCCCCTGTGGGTACCAGATACATAAGAAATGGTCATTGAATGAAAATACATGTCTCCTAACTCTGTGTAACTTTGAATAGCCTCAGAAAATTTGAAAAAGTAAAAAGATGATTAGATCTCATTTGCTGCCTTGTAACTGACCTTTAGAAGCTGTTCCCCTGATACACTGCATCACAACTTCATTCTGACCATCATCAAAACTCCTGTATCTTTTCTGGCTCATATATAAATACAATCATTTTCAGGAATCTTGAATTTATAACTTTACCGACGAGTTGAAAGATTTATGGAATAGTATCAAATACCAATGCCCATAGCTTCTGTCAATTACTTAGGTTTTCATTTCCATTTATTTATTCATTATGAATATATCACTCTTTCTCATTATACTTGTCCCTGTGTATATCCTTCTGGGCTAAACAGTTACTGTTTCAATAGTCTGACCATAACAGTGGCAATAAGATGAATAGCCTCCTCCTGACATTCATCCATACATTCATCTTTCAGTCTTCTAAATATCCTATAAGAAAAACAAGGCAAGCACAAGACAAGACCCCATTTTGCAGGTAAGAAAAGCAAAGCTATAAGATATACCAAATCATTCACAGTATTCTCATAAGAAACCAATGTCTGAAACTTAGTCTCTTTTTTCTTGAAACGACTGCTTCTACTTTGGCAAGTTCTCAAGTCATCTCTATGAAGGTAGGGTATTTATAGCAATTGGAGCAAGTGAGATTACCTAAGGAAAAAGTTTTGCTCTGTAAGAGAAGGGGGACCAAAATGGAACCCTGAGAAATAAATGCTGGTATTTAGGAATCAGCTCAAGAGAAACCTGTATGGCTTCTCTGATAGAGTGGCCTTAGAATTAGGAGGAAATCCAGCAGAGGGTATTGTTATATTAGTCAAAAATTAGATTATTTAAAAATCAGATAGGTGATCGGCTGGGTTTAATCATTCTGAAAGATACACTAAAAAAGTCAATTGAATTTAGCAAAATTAAGGATACTGATTATCTGGGAAGAACTGGTTCATTGGATGATTGGTGAGGATGCCTCTGCACTATTTGAAAGAAGAATGAGAGATGAAGAATTTTACAATCTCATGAGTAGACAACTTAGGGAGAAAGATAAAAAAAACAAGGTAGTAGCTAGAGGGGCATGCTAGTTTAAGAGATGGATTTTTTTTATTGAGATCAGATTAGTTAGATCAAGTTTGTGTGCTGAAGGTATTAATATAATTGAGAAGGAAATGGACTATGCTGAAAGAGGGGTTAATTGAAGTCTTTTTCATTTATATTCAGTACCCTGTTACTAATTTCTTCCCTCTCTGTAGCTTTCTCTTCACTGTCTTGCTGTTTCGCTTTCCCTGTCCTTTTATCCTCACCCCCTCTCTCACTCTCTCTCTCTCTCTCTCTCTCTCTCTCACACACACACACACATACACACACACATGCACACTCAAAGCCTCAGGTTTCTAGTGTGTCTGTATACTGTCCCCACAAAGAACCAGCAAGCAGACTTGCAATCCACAGAAGTCAGCCTGTCTACTCTTTCAGCTAAAACCATAACCACTTTCTCTCATACCTCAACCTATGCAAATTAAAATGTCCTATTTCCTTCAAAAAAATGTTGCTCCATCATAAAAGGAATCCCTTCAGGCCAACAAATTTAGAACAAATATGAATGATAATTCCATCTGTGCCATTTCTTGAGAGTATTAACATTCCTGAAGAGAGATAATGGAAATAGTAATCACCCACTATATTCGTTTTCTGTTGCTACATTAAAAATGATCACAAATGTAGTGGCCTAAAACAGCATCCATTTATCATCTCACATTTCCTGCAGGTCAGGAGGCCTTCATAGCTCAGCTGGGTCCTCTAATCACAGTGTCATGGGCCGAAACCTAGGTGTTGGTCATCTGGATTCTTATTTGGAGGCTCTAGAAGGAAGATGCTCCAAACCCATTGCTGGCAGAATTCAGTTTTCATAGTTGTAGAACTGAGGTCTCCATTTCTTGCTATCTGTCACCTATGGTCTGCTCTCGGCTTCTAGAGACTTCATTTCTCCTTGGCACATGCCCCCCTCCCTTTATTTTTAAAGTCAATAACAGCATCTCAAATCTCATGCATTAAAACTCTGAATTTCTTCTTTGCTCCCAGCCAGCAAAAGTGCTTCTTAGGTTCAGTCCATCCACATAACCATCACGTCTTAATATTAACTTATTTATGACTTTTAATTCCATCTGCAGAATCCCTTCACTGCAGTGTCTAGGTTAGTACTGGATTGACCAGGGAGTGGAAATCATGGGTCCATCTACTACATCCTGCAATTAAAAAACTCTCCCAGAAATCTCTTGCTCAGTCACCTGTAATGGACATTGGTCCATTCATAGCTCCCCAGAGAGCCAAGTGTGCCATCTCAACATAGCTTTTTGAGAGCAAGGGTAGCCCTGACATATGAAGTTGACTTAGCCACTTTTAGCTTGAAGTTCTTGTTCCTAGTTCCTCGAGAAACCCATCTGTATATCGTATCCTTGAGTTCAGTGAAACAAGTTAGTATCTTGCCCTTTTATTGAAGTCAACTTACAAAGACATTTGCTACTTGCAATCAAAAGAGATATGATTGAGAGACCATGGTTCTTGCTAGTGATACCTCACTTCCAATCATTTTCCCCCCAAAAAAGTTTGCATCTTCTAAGTCACCACCTTAAGCAAGTGTTGGACTAGAATGAAAGAAGATAGTATCTTCATTTCTTAGGGAACGCTAGCACCCTTCAGTTGTAGAGAACCTCAGTGTTTTGGTGAGCATAGAAGATTGATTGAAATGGCAACCCTCATAGTGTCTTTCCTATATGCCTGTTATTTCTGTGGCATAAGAGAGGCCACGCTTGGCTGATTTTGACTCAACTTAGTAACTGACTTGGACCAGTAAAATACTAGTGGACTGGATATAAACAGAGGCTTGAAAACATAGCTGCATGTGTTCTTCCTCTCTTAGAACCCTGCAACTGCCATAGAATGATTTCAGGTAGCCCATGAAAACTAAGAGATCAAAAAGGGCAAGACTAAGTCATTTCACCCATCCTGGACCTGCCAGCTTCCAGCCAAGCCAACAAGATGTAGAAGCAAGTTCATTCCAGATCCTTGGAGTCATCCACCCCACCCATAGATATGAGAAAATAATAAATGGTTGCTGTTTTCAAGCTCTACATTTTAAGGTGTTTTGTGTGCAAGGATAGGTAAATGATAAAGAGAGAACCCAAAGGTAACTTGAGGACTGTGGGCCAGATATTTTTGAATTTATTAAAATTATTTTGACACAGGGGGAAATAAGTTGGCTAAGATTTATAGTTTTACTCATTTGAAAGACTCCAAGGGTAAGAAGGCCTTGACTACTTCAAGTACAGCCCATATCTCCCTCTGTTCAGATTTTTAACAAATCTGCCAGTTTTTTCTGGCATCAGCATAAGGTCTTTTAATTAAGTAATAGAAAGATAATTAAGGTGGAAACGTGATTATATAGGTTACTCTTACGCACCCATAGAGAAGGAAAATAGGGAGTGCCAGCTGCAAACATCTGCAGTGAAAGAAGTCTTGGAACAAAAATGCAGTTTCTGTTCCTGCCTCCTCTCCCTCTTGCTGAAATGCCAATCTTACAGGGCAGTAAATCCTTGGTGAATTACTACCTGCATAATACATGCTGTCCATCTTGTGAGATATTAAACCCAGATTTCTTTTGCTCACATTTTGCACCTGTTACCAAATGTCCAGTAGAAATCCCACTCTCCAAGGGCTTGTCAGCGAAGCAGAGCCCAGATTGCCTAAGCCTCCCTCCTGAGTCCTGGAGACCTCCTGCCAAGGTGTTCCTGTGGCTATCCCCAAGGCAGAGTCATCAGAGTCTTCGTCCACAAATCCCACCCGACCTGTGGCCACTGGCAGTCGCACAGAACTTGAAGAAGTGGGTATGAAAGAAGTGTCTGTGACACACTCAAGTGCCTCCATCTCTAAGGTGGTTAGTGGCATTTCTAGGCTTGACCTCACCAAATCTGTGGGGGAAGGCAAGCCAGGAGCCAGAGGGCAGAAAATCTGGGTTCAGGTCTTCCATTTGCTATCTACTCAGCCTCTCTTCCTCACTTCCCTGTCATACCTTCTGTTTCTCATCCATAACACGGGGTGAAGATGGCTGTTTGCCAACTTAACAGCTGTTTGACTTTCTTCCATTAGACAATTCATTGGAGAAGGAGCTTAACATGGTAGGAAACATTCTACAACTAGATACATTTGAATTCATGGAATATGAAAGCATGGGTATCACCTGAGTCCTGGTCTCTACCTCCTACTAGCTGCTTTACCTTGACTAGGTTACTTAGCTCAACTCTCCTCATCTAAAAAGTAGAATTAATGATGGTACTTAAAGTTTTTAGAATGAGGTATGTTTTGTGTGAAAGCATCAGAAAAATGCATGGAACTTGGCAGCACACATTTAGGCATTATTGTTATTTTTAAATGACAAATAATAATGTATGCTGGGCATGGTGGCTTGTGCCTGTAAGCTTCAGCCTATGAAGCAGCTGGGGCTAGGGGTCGCGGTTCAAGTCCCGCCTGGGTCCGGTAGCAAGACCTAGTTCCAAAAAAAATAGCTGGGTGTGGTGGGGCGTGCTTGTAATCCCAGCTACCTGGGAAGCTGAGGCTGGGGATTGCTTGAGTCTGTGGTACCCCGGGCAACGAGAGCCTGCAGTTCCACAGGCAAAAATAGCGAGACCTAGCCTCAAAAAAATAATAAAATAATAATAATGCATTTATTAAACGTGCCATATAGTAAATATAAAAATTTATTATGTTGTTTTAGCTAATATTAAACTTAATCTGGGTAATAACATATCTATATATATTTTCTTCAGGAGATAAGTTCTTTTCAAAAGAAAAACATAAATATATTCATATTTCAGGTACTTAAAATTATTATGTTTTGGGAAACTAGTTAACTTAGTTTTGTTTCTTATCTGCTTAATGATGGTATAGAGAGAATTAGGTCCATAAAGCATGTAAAGTGCATAAAACACAATACTTTTTTTCTGATTCATTAGTTTTTCATTGTCTATAGTTCATTTTACCAGTTTTCCTTTTCTTTCAAAATCCATTGCCTTAATGTAGATCCTCATTATTCTTTTTCAAAACAGTAATCCTTCACTTGATATAACCCATTCTTTCTTTTATTATTGAATAGTTTATATATATATTCTACATCATTTTAATCCCTGGGGGTTACCCACCACCTCCCCTCCCCGACAGCTCCAGCTGGTCCCCACCCTCCTGTTGTGTACTTTCATTTGGTTGTCCATATATTAGTGAAACCATTTGGTTTCTGTCTTTTTCCTTCTGACTCGTTTCTGCTAGTATGATTTCTTCTAGGTACATCCAGGCTTCCATAAATTCATCAAATTTGTTACTTCTAATTGATAAGTAATACTCCACTGTGTATATATACCACATATTTTCATCCATTCATCTGTTTTGGAACATTTGGGTTGTTTCCATGTCCTTGTAATTATAAATAGTACTGCAATAAACATCCCAGCACAGGTGTCCTTTTGTACACACATGGAGTTCTCCTTTGGGTAGATTCCCAGAAGAGTAATTGCTGGGTCAAAGGATAGTTCCATTTTCATTAATTTGAAGGCCCTCCACACAACTTTCCATTTGGACCAGTTTACATTTCCACCAGCAGTGTAAGAGTGTTCCCTTCTCTTCACATCCTCGCCAGCACTTCTTGTTGTCCGTTTTTTTTTTTTTTAATGTGGGCTATTCTTACTGATGTAAGGTGGTATCTCATTGTGATTTTGATTTGCAATTCCCTGATTGCTAGTGACATTGAGCAATTATTCATGTGCCTGTTGGCCATTTGTATTTCCTCTTTGGAGAAGTATCTTTTTAATTCTTCTCCCATTTTAACTGGGTTTTTTACTTTGTTTCTGTCAAGTTGTGTGAGTTCTTTGTGAATCTTTGTTATCAGATCCTTATCACTTATACGGAGGGCAAAAATTTGCTTCATAGAATGTGTTTGGTGATTTTACTTCTTTCGCAATTTTTTGGAAAAGTTTCAGTAGAGCAGGCATTATTTCATCTTTGAATGTCTGATAGAATTCATTTATAAAGCCATCTAGTCCTGAGTTCTTGTTTTTAGGTAGAGTTTTGATGACTGTTTCTATTTCACTGCTTGTAATTGGTTTATTTAAGTTCTCTATATCTTCTTTGTTCAATTTTGGATAGTTGTATCTTTCTAAGAATCTGTCCATCTCATCTAGGTTGTTGTATTTATTTCCATATAGTTGTTCATAGTAATCTCTTATTCTGGTTTTAATTTCTTTTGTTTGTGTTGTAATTTCTCCTCTCTCATTTGTGATCCAGTTTATTTGAATTTTCTCTCTTCTTTCCTTTGTGAGCTTTGCAAGGGGTTGATCAATTTTATTTATTTTTTTCAAAGAACCAGCTTTGGATTTTGTTGATCTTCTGGATAGTCTTTTTGTTTTCTAGGTTATTTATTTCTTCTTTTATTCTTATTATTTCTTGTCTTCTGCTGGGTTTTGGGTTTTTTTGTTGCTCTTTTTCTAAGTTTTCAATTTGAGAGATAAGGTTATTTCTTTGGTTATTTTCTTGCTTTTTGATATGGGCCTATATTGCTATGAACCTTCCTCTTAGATATGCTTTTGCTGTGTCCCAGGCATTTTGGAATGCTGTGTCTTCTTTGTTGTTTGTTTCAAAGTAGGTTTTGATTTCTTCTTTAATTTCTTCAATTACCCATTCTTCATTTAATAGCATGTTGTTCAGTCTCCAGGTGTTGTGTGCTCTTTTTACTTTCTTATCATTGTTGATTTCTAGTTTGATACATTTATGATCTGAGAAGAAAGTTGGTATTATTTGAATCTTTTTGTATTTATTCAAGTTTGCCTTGTGGTCTACTATGTGGTCAATTTTAGAGAATGATCTATGTGCATTTGAGAAGAAGGTGTATTCTTTTCCTTGTGGGTGTAGTTTCCTGTAGATATCTATTAGGTCCATTTTCTCTAGGTCTTCTTTTAAGGCTTTGTGTCCTTGCGTAACTTTTGTTTTTTTGATCTGTCCTTTGTTGAGAGTGGGGTGTTACAGTTTTCTACTACATATGTGTTTTCACCAATATTTGTTTTCAGTTCTCTTAGTAGCTGTCTTATGAATCTTGGTGCACCCTCATTTGTTGAGTATATGTTGATAATTGTTATGTCTTTTTGATGGGTTGACCCTTGAACCATTAGGTAGTGACCTTTATCCTTTGTCACTTTTTTTATTTTGAAATATGCTTTGTCTGCTATAAGGATGGCTACTCCTTCATTTGGGGGGGGGCTCATTTGCTTGTAGACTTGTTTACCATCCTTTTACCTTTAATCTATGCTTATCTTTTAGGATTAGATGTGTTTCTTGGAGACAGCAGAATGTTGGGTTCTGTCTTTTAATCCAGTCTGCAACTCTATGTCTTTTGACTGATGAGTTTAGTCCATTGATATTTAGAGTAATTATTGATGTTTGAGGTTGTAACATTGGGTTCCTGGTGGTCATTTGGGGTTCTGTTTTAGTTTCTTCTTCTTTTTTTAAACTTTTTTAATTCTTTTGTAGGTTTCAGTCTTAGGGCTTCTTGTAGGAGTTCTTGGAGTGGGTGTTTGGTGGTAGCAAATTATTGGACGCTTTGTTTGTCTGAAGAGTTTCTAATTTTTCCTTCATAAAGAAAGGACAGTTTTGCTGGGTAGAGTATTCTTGGCTGGCACTTTTTGTATTGGAGTGTTTTTAAAGATGTGGCCCCATTCTCTCCTTGCTTGGAGCATCTCTTCTGAGAAATCTGAAGTCAGTCTAATGGGCTTCCTTTTGTAAGTTATGTGTTTCTTCTCTCTTGTTATTCTTATAATTTTTTCTTTATCTTTGGTTCTTGAAAATTCTACTATGATGTGTCTTGCTGTGTTTTTTCTTTCATTAAAGTAATTTGGTGTCTTTTTTTGTTACTTGTATGTCTATTTTCATTTCTTTCTTTAGATTTGGGAAATTCTCCTCCATTATTTCATTGAAAAGCCTTCTGATCCTATGTCTTTCTCTTTTTCTGGGATTCCAATTACTCTTATATTTATTTTCTCTAGGGTATCTGACAGATCTCATATCTTTTCTTCTGTCTTCTTACTCTGTTTTTCTTTTTCTTTCTACCTCCTCTCTACTTCTGTGTCCTCTAGTGTGCTAATTCATTCTTCTATTTCTTCTAATCTGCTTTCCTGGCTTTTCCCTGCATTTTTGAGGTCTTCTATTGATCCTCTTAGAAACTGTATCTCATTCAGCCTCTTATTTAGGGTTTCAATATCATTCTTCTGTTCATTAATGATAATGCTCATTTTGGTGCATTCTTTTTTATATTTTTCTACTTCTCTTAGCTTGTTGAAAGTTTCTGACCTCTTGATTTCCCTTTTTTTTTCCCCATCTTCCATTGCCTCTTTTAATGCTTTTAACAAGTAGATTCTGAATTCTTTGTCTGACACATATAACATTTCTTCCATGTCCTGCATATTGGTTTCTCAGATTGTTTATCCTTTGGTGCTGAGTTATTCTTCTTAGGGCTTGCTTGAGTATTGCAATCTTCCTCCTTCCTGTGTTTTCCCTTCATACTTGCTCTACGTATTGATTCACTGCTGTTCTAGAATTAGATGGCATGATAAAGTCAATCAAATTGTGGTTATTTCTGCCTTTGTGCTTTTGCTGCTTGATGGATATATCTTGTTTCCAAGATATAGCTATGCTGGGGGACAAGTTCCTTTAGTCAGTGGATGTGGTGCATATATATGGTTTCTATTGTATTGTCTATCTTCTTTTTCCATTGTTCCTCCTCTTTTAGAATGATGGATTTAAATGCTACTCTTTGCCCCCAAGAGAGTGACTTTATTTAGTGGTGTGTCTAGGGGTTGTCATATAAACCTTTTTGGTTGGGGTGTCTTGACAGACTTGGGTAGTCAGTGTCTTGGTTCCCTAGTCTGGGCTGCTGTGCTGTGAGCAGCCTTTCAGGCTGGAGTTCCCAGGCTGTTTAAATTCAGTCTTTGAAAAACTCAGTCTCTGTCCTGGCTGAAGACCATTGAGATGTAGAATGCCACGTTGAACCCTCCCTATCCCACAGGTGTGTTACCTTAGTAATAGGAGTGAGTCCTGTGTGACTGGGCCCTTCTGGGCTGCTGTGCTGTGAGCAGCCTCTAGGCTGGAGTTCCCAGGCCATTCCCCTTCCCTTTTACAAGGCTGAATAATATTCCATTGTGTTTATATGCCACATTTTGCTTATCAATTCATCCATCAAGGGACATTTAGGTTGCTTCTACCTTTTGCCTATTTTGAATAGTGCTACTGCTATTATTTGAAGTGTATAGTTGCCTTCCTTTGTCTCTTCTGCTGATGCAAATAATCAAGTAACAGGCACATATACTTCCTTCTAATTTTTGCCTCTTCCCAGTCAAGGAAAATTATAATTTAATTTAATACCCATACTGTTCTATTTATTTCTCAATGAACTTCAAGGTGAAATTAGCAGAATAAAAAGGCAAAAAGAAAAAGAAAAGGAAAGCACTCATTCTACATTTATGTGTTTTTCAACTCAGAATCATATTTAGCTCCTACTGTGTATGTGGAAAGAAAAAAAACCAGACTTTAGTATATATTACAGTCTATATATTAATCAGAAGTGCATAACTATCAATAATTATTCTATCAGAAATATAGCCAGTTCTGCCATTCAGTTCACTATCATATGTTTTTATTCCACCATAGCTCACTATACCTTGATAGACACCTACCAAATACTTTTAAATCTGTGGGAATGACATTTACATAAGGAATCAAATCACTGTAATAAGAAATTATTAGAAAAGACAAATGTTATATTAAAAAGTTAAGCAAGGAAAAACATCCTTTTTTAAGGAAAAAGAATAGAATTCTGAAAGTCTAGTTCAGCAACACTTTCCCATCAAAAATCTAAATGTACATGAGGGATGTTTTTCTAATTCATCTGACCTATGCAATCAATACATATTAAGTTGCCAAGATTTAATATTTAAACATAAAAGATTTTTCCATTTTTTTTAACTTTGACTTCCACACCAGTAATCAATTGGTTGAGATTATACACTACTAACAGAAACTCCTTTGGAAAAACTCAGTGCCATAAAGAGTAACATTGTTAACTAACCTGCATCTGAGGGATATTATCTTATTAATGTACCTTGGGCATGTCAATTGTAAAAGAGGTTCAGCAAAAGAAGACTGCAGAAGTGTATGTTGGTTGTTCTCTCTACTTCAGCCCCTCTCTAGACTCAAAGACTGGGGCTGTGGAAAGCTGACCGAAGGTAGAGTATAACTGTCTCTGGACATTGAATTTCCTCTAAGATTGGCATAAAAAGAAGGATAACCAGAACTATATCATATTGTCATAGGATAAATATAGACACACTCCATATCTACATCTCATCGTAGATCTAGATATTATGTTGACTAAAGTGCTAGAGTATTTCTAAAACCTTTCAGCTCACAGTAACATAAAAATGTAATTTAAAAATTTGTTCAAGGTTACCATAGCTAATGCTGGCATTACCAAGATGGAAATTCAAGTCTCATGACCTAAGTGTAAAACTTATATTTAGAATAGTTTGATGCATACATATATACATAAATCTATAGTACTAAGACTTTTTGAAAAAGAAAATAAGAGCCAGCTACCTGTTTACTTTTTACCAATCAAAGACACTATACTGTTGAAGAAGTCTGACTCCTCTACCCCACTGACTTTTGTTTTTATAAATGAGGTGCCACATAGATAATGCAGTTTCCCAACGTGGTAAACTTAAAAATTAAGTCCCATCAACCATTAGCAGGCTCCCTTGTCTGTGATTGGTCCCAAACACTCTTTTCTCTGCCCAGGTCACTGACTTGTACTAAGTGGTCAAACACCCAGGTCCCAGCCTGGTAACATCATTCTATGCCTCCAGGAAGGAGGAAAAGAAACTGACCGACCAGCCCCATTGAAAGGCATTTGCTAGGTGCCCACCAGCAATTGCTGAGTGATAACACATGCAGTTCTCCACATGTTTATGCAGAGTCTCAGATTTATCTGACAGTTTTACACCCTCAGGCATGATACACAGTAATTAAAATTAAAAATGTTTTGACAGCCTAAACAAATGGCTATATAAATTAGAAAGCTGTAAAAAGCCACAGTAGCCAAAAATAAAGATATATAGATAAATCATAAAATTATAAACAGGAAGGATGTTTTAATACAGGCATGTTTATACCCAGACACTTAAAAATACAGACTAACTTGCCTGGAGGAAGATGGTGGTGAAAAGGGATTGTGAAAATTAGCAAAACCATTCTTTCTTGCTTTGCAGTTCTTTTCTTTATCTTGCTCTGGTAATTTAAGAAAGGAAGAAATTCGTTGTGCCTTTTCAACTTCCTCTAAATCTATAATCAGTTGAAGAATCTCCAAATAATAAAAAGCACCTAAATCAGTTGCCTGGAATCTTTACCATTAACCTTCTCAAATGTGTAAAATGATGTGGGCTATATAAAACTTGGCTTAATTTCACATTTCTCTAATGCATGGCATAAAATGTAGGCTTATCTGATCTGCATGTGAATATAATTCCTTTCAATCTGATACACACAAATGTTGTAGTATCTTCTTTTCCTTAAAAGTATCAGGTTCGATGTCATAAGAAACCATCATAATACCTGGCCACAGTATTTTTCCCGTTCTCCCAAACAAGCCTGCTTACCACTGTCTTAATGCATTGTAGCACTAGAGCTTTTCAAAGGAGGGAACAAAATAATTGGAAGTAATCAATGGGAGTTTCTGTACCTAAAAGGGCAGATTGCCAGAAACCAGCCATATCATGTGGATAGTCTTTATGATAAGTTTCAAAGCAGTGCTTTATTTGGCAGATTTCCTAAAGCTCCATAGCCACATCATTATCATGTATATATATACATGGATTAAGAAAGGAGAACTGAAAAAACACCAAAGCTTTTTGCGGTAATCATCTTAGGCCTGTCCAACTACATCCTCACCTCCTACTGTCAATCATTTGTCCTCTTGGCTCCATTCTTAGTCTCTCCCCAGCTTCCCTTGACTAGCTGCTCTGTGGTCTTCCAGCTGGTGCTCTTCTCCACCTCCCCCCACAAAGGACCTAGTTCAGATCTGCCCTGTTGAATCATACAAATGTGAGTCACCTTTTGGGGATAGATTCCCAGCACACAGATAGCCAAACAGTTCTGCCCATTTTCAGAAGGGAAAGAGAGAATTTGACCCATATTATGTAATTTAAAAACATGGTCCTAAAATAATGTCTTTACAATGATCCACTCCCAGCTGTTTCTGATGAGCAGACAGATTTGGGGATCTTGGGAACTTCAATGTTTTGTTTGAGCAGCAAAATTCTTTCACCAAGTAAAACCTTAAAAAATAGCATATACGTAACATAGTTTATGCTCAAACTGGACATTATACCACGAGTAAAATTATTTTTTGACATATCAGAGCCTGGGCTAGTGTTAGCAAAATAAAATGCCTATTGATATTTAAATGACTAGAACCAAATCTAAAGCAATAATCTGAAAGAATCAAATCCAAAGTAAATAAATCTTAAGGACAGAGTTGTGTTATAAGATCTTTTTTACTTTTTAAGAAAAACTAAAAATCTGGATTTTAAAAAACTCAAAATAAATATTTATGGTTCTATTTTTAAAACAATGACCCTCCATCAAGTAACAAAACTAAACCTTTTGTATTTTGTACCTATTGCTGCAAAACTAATTACCCCAAATTTGGCAACCTAAAACAACAAGCATTTGTTTTATACATTCAGAGGTTAGACAACAAGGGTGTCTTACTAGGATGGTTCTGCATCAGAGTCACTCACAAGTTATACTCAAGCTGTCCATGGGAACATCAGTCATGTCTGACTTGACTAGGGTACTCTCTACCTGAGTGTTTTCTGGAAACTTTCCTTCTGTTCTAGGTGGGCCTCTGCATTGGTCACCTCCATTCACTCAGATCACAAAATTTGGTTTCTCCAAACTGATTAAGACAGAGAACAAAGCAGAAGCCACATGTCTTTTATAACCTAGTTTCAGGTACCTTCTGCTTTTGGTCACACAAACTAGGCCTTGAATGATGGATGAATAGACTACACAGAGGTGTAGTCCCAGAAAGCAGGGATCATCTCAGAGACTGGTTACTTTAGCTTTAGAAGCATTAAATCTTGGGCCCAATCTTGGCTATTCACATTAACTCAAGAACTTATGTCATCCATTCCATATCCTTTTTTTTTAGCTTCTACTTTCATCATTTATACCTCTTTTCTATTCTCCCTCAACACCAACTTGACTCATAGGAAAACACCTGTTTTCCTGTTCAATATTCTCTTCAGGCTGGGATTCATCAGCTAGCTCCTGCACTTCTTGTCCTCTAGACTTGATGAAGTGAATTGCCTATACATTTAACTTTTGGCTCCAGCTGGAAATTTGTAGTACCATATGTCAGAGGTCTGGGAGGCAGAGAGTAGAAATTAGAATTAGAAGTCTGTAGGTAACTGTGACTGAGATTTCAAGACTCTGTTCAGCAAACATTTATAGAGAACAGAGCACTTGCCAAACTCTGTGCTAGTATTCAGGGATTTAAAGATAAGTCTGATATAACTGAGGAATCAGGAATTGCAGCAGTTACATAGAGAGTTGGGAGTTATGCCAGGAAGTGTAACCATGGATAGGAAATCATCAAAGTGGTTTTCGGATCTGGTGAATGCGTTTACAGAACAGCAGAGTCAAAAATGTAAAAGTTGAAGAATCGAGACATAGCACAACTGCTGAAGAAAATGCCCCAATTGTTTGCTTAGTAATTGCTTTCTCCAGGAACTGGTGTTTCAGTGTGAGAGTCAGTAGATCCCTGTATGAAGGTAGCTAAAACAACAGCTGCCTGGACCACAGTGATGGCAGTGGGGCTTGCATAATGGCAAATGCTGGAGGTAAGAACAGAGATTTGTTTTTAATCCCGTGTACCATTTCTTTTATTTTCTTTTTCTCTTTCTCTCTCTCTCTCTTTTTTTTTTTTTTTTTTTTTAGACTAGGTCTTGCTGTGTTGGCCTAGGTGGGTCTCAAACCCACGGACTCAAGTGATTCCTAGTCTCAGCCTCCTGTCCTAGGCTGGGATAAAGGCACACACCACTACGCCTGGCCATGTGTATCATTTCTATGGGGTTAGAAAATTATGAGTCTACAGTTTTCGCCCTGGTTTTAATTATATAGTAGGTGGGTGTGGTTAGGGGGACTTCAAATGTAAATTTCTGGCCTCCTCAAAGTCCACAACCTGAAAATACTGACTCAGAATATCAGAGGCTTTAAAGTAGTCGTCCTAGACTGCTATTCTTGGAAGAATTTTCTAGGAATGGAACACTATGCAAGGCATTTATAAAAAGATTTGCTCTAGTATGTCAACCATCACTCCTTTTCTCACCTGTTCTTATCCTGCCCTTCACACCATCAGTGGAAACTTGTAACCACTGACTTGCCCGCACCTGAGTTCTAAGTGATGTAGGTCAAAACCAGCCAGATTCTCCATGAAAACTGGGTTGAATAGAGACATTCCCATTCTTGAACACATATAGATAAGTACCTATTAATTGCACATTTGAATCAAACAACAAAGAAGACAGGGACTCTGTCTGTAATGAGCCTTTGGTTGAATCAAGAATATAGGTAGGTTTGAAGGTGATTATCATTCAGAATGTGAGAGTCATCACAGGATCAAGTGCAGGGATCTCAGGGAGTTCAGAGCAAGGATTACAAACTCTGAGAATTTGGAGGAAATTTCTCTAGAACTAAATGCCAGCCAAAAATGTGGAGTAGAAAGTGTGCCAGGCAGAGAAAACAAAATGTTCTAAGTCCACAGTGTGGCAAACACAACCCATCCAGGGGAGAGCATCTAGTATAGATGAGTGTTCAATGAAGAAAATAGATGGAAAAGAAGCCCCTATATCAAGGTCAGATAAAGGTTTGTGTGAACCATGTTTGGTGACTCGGACTCCACCCAAAATCCAATAGGAAGATATTAAAAAATTTAAGTAGAGAGTAAGTTGAGTCTAACATGATTTTGATTGTTTTATGGAAAAGAGTAGACAAAAGGAAGCAAGAAGAAAGTGTGTCTAAGTAGAAAGCTGTTACAGGCTAGATGATGGACCAAGAATGTTGACAAGATAAGAATTCATAATCTCCTCACATGGAGAGTCAGAATTTGGGAAATAAAATCAGGAACATGAAGTATAGAGTTGGAAATGTCAAGAATGATACCACGGCATATAACTAGGCAAATTTGGCAGAGGTTAATGCTACTCATCAGGATAAGGAAAACTGTAGGGAAACCAAATATTGGACTAAAAATTCTGAGTTCATCTTGGAACACACTGAAATTCAGATACCCACGCAAGGCATGGGGAGGAGGGATGTGCTAGAAGCAATTGGGTAATATTTTATGCAACATCTTCTGGTTGCAAGGAACAGAAAGTCTACGAAAGCTACCTTAAGTAATGGGACAAGCTCCCATAAGGACTCCAAGATTTCTAGGAAACAATATTACTGAGACTCAAAGGAAACTAGGTTTGGACCCAGATCTAGCCCTTCAGATTCTGTAATAACTAACTCTTTCTGTCTCCCACATACCATGAAGTTCTCGATTTCTCCCAGTGATTCAGTACCACTGCTCTCTCCATTAGCTAGCTTTCTCTGGAAAGGAACCCATGTCCCTTTGGGTATATGTTTCATGTATCCAAACAATGTCCTTATACTGAAGCATCCATTCTGGTTCCAATTCTACACAATCATCACTTAGTATGACATCTATACATTTATAGCCCAGCAGTTTTAACATGGAGTCCAGACAGTTAAATACCAGTACTGTTCCTTGCTAGCTTTATGATCTTATACAAATGATATTGATTCAGTTCCCTCATCTGTAGAATAGAAATAAAGTAATGTTAAATATTGCTATTTAATGTAGAATCAGATAAATATGAATATAAGTATAATCAGATACATCAAAACAAATATAAGTATAATCAATCCAGGCACAGTGGCATGTGCCTGTAAGCTTCAGCCCACAAAGCAGCTGGAGCTAGGGATCATGGTTCAAGTACTGCTCAGGGCAATGTAGCAAGACCTAGTCACACACACACAAAAAAAATAGCTGGGCGTGGTGGAACATACCTGTTATCCCAGCTACCTGGGAAGCTGAGACTGCAGATTGTTTGAGTCGGTGATACCATGGGCAAGAATAGCAAGACTTAGTCTCAAAAAAGAAATATATATATATATATATATGTGTGTGTGTGTGTGTGTGTGTGTGTGTGTGTGTAAGTATAATCAAATATCAAATACATACAAATATGAAGTTGTATGGACATTTGTTATGAAAAGCAATTCATGAAAGCCATGTTGCACTTAAAATAACCCATGGAAATATATACTTGGTAGGCTTTATTATTAAGTAATCATGGTCCCATTTCTAAATTCCAGGGAGAGAACTTTTACAAACCTAACCAGGTTAGATCAAGTGTCTACTTTAAGAGAACTGACAAGAAAACACAGAGACAAAATACTACAGGAAAGAGAGGTTATCAATGCGAAAGTAAGAAACCACTTTATTCTTTCATTTCAAAAGTTATATATCCTAACCATACATAAAGCACCTCCATTATTTGTTTCTGGCTCAAAGAATTAATGGGTCCATAGCTCTTTTTCCCATATCCATAACTGCTAGCACCAAACAACAGGCTTTTCCATGAGTCTATCAGCCCAGTTAATTTGGGAGTGTAAGATAGGATCAGTGAATATTGTGCCTGTGCACCACTTCTTTTGTTTTGAGTTTTTTGTGTGAGAAAGAAATGTTGAGTGTGATATCTTGGTAGCAATATATATATATATATATATATATATATATATATATCCAGTAAGTCTACAGACAGTGATTGCTAGGAAAATTCATTGCAAGGTGGATAAGTAAATAACACATTGAGTAATTGTCCATTCCAGTGAGTAAGAATTGCCGACTTCTTCACAGTGGAGAGCCCCAATGTGATTATTTGCCACCCCGGAGTTCACTGATGCCCAGTGACAATGCCAGTGTGAGCACTCAGGGTTGTCTCTGCTGATAGGTGAATGCATCAGGCACTCAACAGTGATGGTTACTCATGTTGTTACATGGCCTTCCTGCCAAGACCACTTTGTGATTTGACTCAATCTAGAGAAAGAGGCTAGCTGAGATCCCCTGAAGACATTATCTTACCTGCCTGATGAATGAATCTTGTTTAAAGGGAAACTTTTTTGGTGAGCACTCACCTTGAGACAAATATTGTCAGACTGTGTGCCTAGTCTGAGATAGTTTCATCCATGGAAATATCCAGGGTGCTCTTCCTCGTCTTCCCAGCTTTTTCTCCTCAAATCTACTTTCTTTGGTCATCTTGTACAACCATTAGCTATGTGACGTGACATGATAAGCCCTAAATATGTGACAGGATATGATGTGAGCCAGGAATGTGATGGGTGTTACAAAGAATTGAAGCACCACATGCAGGCAACAGCAAGCAAGAGGAAGGCATTTTTACAGGAAGTATTTGAAGAAACAGGCCAAAAGCTCCTGGGACCAAAGTCACAAGGGTTAAAGAAAAAGGCCAGCTTCTGCCAGCAGTAAGCAGGTCTGAAGAGATTTATGCAGAGATAGACAAGAAGCAGAAAAGCTCTATGTACAAATGGCAATAGTCCTAAAAATGGGTTGCCATTGGTAAAAATGGTATGCTCAGGGTTTTCATAGTTTTGTAAGTTATGCTCCTATTTGGGGTGTAGGGCTGTGCTTTTCTTGACTGGTCAACCTCTGCCAGTGTCCTAACAGTGATTAACTAGCAATAGTCTTTTGAGCTTTTTTTCCTTGTTATTGATATTTCTCTCTGGTTAAGTCCTCAACCCCAGGTCTGATGTCTCTTGGGATTCATGGTCCCTGTACCTCCTCTACATCTCTGGTGCCTTAGTCCCTACCCTTTTATAAAGGATATCACCCTTAGGTTGCCATAAATAGATTTCTCTGCTTACTTATCCTTCCATATAAAAGTAATCGCTGGGTGCATAATCAAAAGTTCTGCTGGGAGTATTTCTCTTCCCAAATGTGTTCCATAGTGATTTCAGAGTATCCCCATCATGTTGCAGTTTGAATCATGACACTATTTTATTAGGAATCACCTGTAATACAGGTCTCAATCATTTCTTTCTTACAATCAGTGATGTAAAATTCTTCCTGTGTGATGAGGGAGAAGTGATTGTGTATCAGCCACACATGAACTTACATGGTCTTCAGCAACCATGTTTCTTATACAGGACAGAACTTCCATTGGATCATGATATGCTTTTGCCTGCAGCATATTTATGCCATGCTGGTGTGTATAGCACCTAGTTAATGAGCTGTAACTCCAACATGGTCATTTGGTGAGCTTTGGTCAGTTGTTCAGTCCCCAGGAGGGCTCAGGAACAAGTCAGACACTGTATTTTCTAAATGAGGATACTTTTCTGTAAAACACGGTATGCCTTTCTAATCTAAATTCTAGAATTATGTTCTGTGATTCTCTGAGGAAGATTTCAGAGGTATCATATCAAAATCATATGAACTACAGTTAATTACATGAGAAATTTATCTCTTGGGTCATTTGGCTCAACTTAGAAATCAGTTGACACTCAACTTGGACCTGCTACAAAACCCATTCTTGCTATAGGCTCCAATTAAATGCAATGGTCTTTGGCCTTTGCTGTGGCACTATCTTAGTAACAAAAGTACAGGATATATGTTCCTGACCTCCTCTTTAAATAGGATGTCTCAGCCTTTCCCAGATCTCTGGGTTCCTGGATATTCACTGAGGTATGGTATTCCTCTGTTTTCTTCAGATTTATTTCCCACCTTCTTATGTACATATATTTCCCAAATTTACCTTGATTATATTCTATTTTCAAGTCTAAACAGCATTTCTGTCAATGTAGTGAACCAATGTGACTTCTCTAAGATGATAACATAATCATATTCCACCTATATAAAGTGGACTTTTAATACTTCTTTTAAAGCTTTTCATATTTTTAATATTTTTCATACCTTTAATGTGCTTTTGATCATCTGAGGATTTTATTAAAATGCAGATTCCTTCAGTAGGTCAAAAACGGGACCTAAGTTTTTTCATTTATAACAATCTCTTAGGGGAAGATAACACTGCTAATCTACAGATTGAATTTTGAGTAGAAAGAGACTAGTTTCCATGGGAAAGCCAGAAAGTTGACATATCCTTAATGGTATAATGCTGTCTCTGAAATGAAAGCAAACTCCTCTGGTGATTGTGTCAGTTGGTACAGAGAAGAAATTAGATGCCAAAGCAATATCTACGTATCAGTTTGCAAGGTTTATGTTGAATGTGCCCCAGTAAAGAGACCACAGTTCATGAAAGAAAATCGAATCATCAACTGATTAAGTTTGTGACAATCTTCTACACAAGTTAAGTAAGGAAGTAAAGTGAATTGAAAGAAGTTAGCATCTCACATCTCTTAAATCTTTTGTGGTAGGACCCATCTCCACATTTCCCCCAGGAAAGTATTAATACTTTAATCTATTTTATAGAAACTGTATTTGAAGTGATTTCTCTTGACCTTGCCTCCCATAATAGCCATCACTGCAAGGCTGAGAGAGCAACCAGATAGTCCAATGTGTATGTTGTACTTGTTGCCAAATATCTGACTTCCACACCTCTGAAAACTAAATAAATCAGTACATGATGGTGTTGCAGTATTCTAAATGGACTCAAACTTCATTTATCAAGTGAACTTCATAAGCCCTTACTCTGATACATCAAGTCCACAGAGATTAGTGTTTGTCTTAATTTCTAAGTGGAATACTGTAATTGCAAAAAAAAGTCTGGGTATTTACCCAAAAGAGAGTCACTGTGATAAATTGCCACTTAGGGAAATGCCTGGAGGAAGCTCTCTATATCATACTTGTGGCCATCTTAGGAGACTTCTTTAAGGAGCTCATTTACTGTTGCTCTGGGAATTCTATTTTGTCTCTGATTAGTGGAGTTGTAAAAGGAGGAATGACTTTCTCCCTCTGGTATCTGGAGTTCAATCTCCATTCACCAGACTAGAGGGTGTTTTCTTTCTCCACTTACATAGATTAAGTACATCTTTATAAGACTTTTTTAATACAGTGGTTAGGACATCCTGACAACCGACAAAGTTTTCTAAGAGCTAAGGTCCATCAAACCATTATTAATTTGGTTGTAAACCTGGTACCTATGTAGTCTTTAGACACTTAATCCCTACAGTTTAATCATCTCCCATTTCTCAATGCCATCATCCTTAAATGAAATCAAGGTACCTTTTGCAGAGACTGTATCTCTCACCATTATGCCTAGCATATGGAAGAAAACTCCCACTCTCTTTTTAAGTATGATAGTTATGTCCCAATACCTTAATGAAAAGTGTGCCCTCCCCAACTGGGAGCATATTGAGAATGAGGTTGTGGATGGAAATTAACATGATAAATCACCTTTGTCATTCTTATCTATATGAGTCTTTGAATTTCTCTCTCTACATC
This sequence comes from Uropsilus gracilis, assembly GCA_004024945.1. Taxonomy (NCBI): domain Eukaryota; kingdom Metazoa; phylum Chordata; class Mammalia; order Eulipotyphla; family Talpidae; genus Uropsilus; species Uropsilus gracilis. The sequence continues at coordinate 9,943 of PVHY01002274.1, read as the reverse complement.
CTACCAAGAAAGTTCTAACAATTCAACTGTCACAGAAAGTAGGCTCATGTTGAATTCTGTTGTCTTTTAAAAAGTCAAGTAAATTACAAAATTCTAGCTTATGAACAGCACATTGAATGTAAAACCTATGCAAAGTCTACTCATATTAAATGGATACATGTTATGGTTTTTCTCCTTGTTTTACATGTTTAAAAAAATTTTCCTACGCAAAAATCTTTCAGTGGATATACTGCCACTTCCAAAGCCTAATTTTATAGCCATCCTTTGGAAGTTGTAGGAATTTCTTTCAGATTATTAATCTGAAAGCAATGAAGAGAAGTGGAGGTAGATCTTAGGGAGAATTGACATTCTCTTTCAAGGCAACAATTTCAGATAAGATCTTCAGAGGTCTTTAAGTAAGGGAAGGCTGACATTCATAGTGACCTATGGGTAGATTCTTTGTAATAGGTAGATTTCAAAAATCACGTATACAGTAATGAAAGCAGAGGGGATCTATTCAGTCAGCACCATTTCTCCTGTGACCTCAGGAAGACACACTTTAATACAAAACTGATAGCAAAAGTTTATCTGTGGTCATTAAAATTTATATACTTTGAAAAAAAGTTAAATACTTAAATATTCTAACTATTTAATGCTAGGCATTGGTAACTTTTGTCATTGTATTCTTTATCAACAGTTTAGCCATCTAATAATTGTATAACCTAAAGCAAAAAGAGAAAAACTTTACTAATTTAGATTTATTTTGCTTGTAGATTACCTTTGTTTGTAGTTTCCTTTCATTAGTTCTACAATTTGTATTTAAATGTTACATATTAGATTTTCTAAGAAATAGCTATAAGTTATAGAACTTTTTACCCCCCCCCCCCCCCTC
>PVHY01002273.1:59043-131233 GCA_004024945.1 Uropsilus gracilis | reverse complement strand
TGGCTGGACCAGTTTGCCCTCCCACCAGCAGTGTAAGAGAGTTCCTTTTTCTCCACATCCGCGCCAACATTTGTTGTCTGTTTTATTTATGTGGGCCATTCTTACTGGTGTAAGATGGTATCTCAGTGTGGTTTTAATTTGCATTTCCCTAATTATTAGTGAGGTGGAGCATTTTTTCATATGTCTATTAGCCATCTGTGTCTCTTCTTTGGTGAAGTGTCTGTTTAGTTCTTCTCCCCATTTAAAAAAGGCAGCCTATTTATCAGTTATTCTCAAGCCTAATACTGAGCTTAGAAAGTACGGATGATTTGAATACCAGTTATTGCTTTGAGGTAATGTTTAATTATCAGATATCTTGGGTGGAAAGGTTCACTGCAACATGCAATTCAGCATCTGATTTACATTCAGGACCTGTGCAAGGAAAAACTAGCTTATATATACTTAAACTACATATATATAAATATATATGCTTAACATATATTAGTTTATTATATATTATATATAAACTGTATATTAATATACATATACATATTAATATTAAATTATATATTATATATGGTATTCACACTATATATCATGTATATATAAATTATGTATTAATTTTTACACATAATACTAATTACATGTAATATTAATGTACTATTGCATATAATATCAATTACATATAATATTAATTGCATATGATATTGATTATGTATTTGTATAACATATATATGTATATTTATATATACATCTGTAAAAGTATTAAAATATACATATATTTTATATATTTTTAAATATTTATAAATATATATTATACTTAAATATAAGTATATAAATATACGTAAATATATTTATATGTAAAATGTATAAATATATTTAAATATACATCAAATATATATCAAATATATAAATATATTCTTGTATATAAATGTATTTACATATATACTTACAAATATATTTACATATGTTATATTTATGATTATATTAAATATATCAAAATTATAAACTTTATCTAATTTGTAGACCACTCAAGCACAAAAGTTTTTTTTTAAGATTTTATTTTATTTTTGGATTTTTTTTTTAACCATATATGATTTGATTGTTCATCCCCATGGGAATGTCCCCACCCCCACGCGCCCTCTAGTCTCTCGATCTCCTTTCTTACTGTTGTCCATGCTTAGCCCTTTGGTCTTTTGCCTTTCTGGGGCTATGCCCTTATCCTGGGTGAAGGTGTGATTTCTTCGAACATGGTAGACCGTGCTACTTATCTGTCCAGTACTAATTTTGCCTTCATAGGCCAGTCCTATCTCATTTGGTTTGTATCAATGCCTCTTGCTTCTTGGTGGCTGTCAGCTCTGTTGATTTCTGTCTCATTTTGTTGCTTCTTCACCTTGTGTGTCATGTCTTTGGCTTAGGTAAACTGACTCCCAGCCTTTTATTTTGGTAGAACAACTCCTCGGTGGGGACAGCCATCAGCGGATAGTAGGTTTTCTGGTCCCCTCCTTTGCAGCTCTGTTGTGAAGCCATGGCCATTGCAGTTTTCCTCCCTTGGTGTTAAGGGCGGGGGGGGGGGGGCAAGCAAGCACAAAATCTTATACCAAATATCATCTGTACTAGAAACAGTTCATTTTTTTTGAGGATTAAATATCTATATATGGATATTATTAGAGAAAATCCTAATGTGAAATTCTTTTAAGAGTCAAAACAACTATTTTTGACTAAGTATGTTTTCATTTGTCATTTCTTGCTTTGATCTGGTACTAGGGTACAGTAAGTCTTCACCTAACAATTAGATTTTTGAGAACTTTCACTTTAAGTGAAATAATTTATAACAAAATGTATTTTACCATGGACTAGCTTATATAAACAGCAGTTAAGATCTTTCTTACAGCTTACTTCTAGTGCCCAAAACATCACTAAACATTGAAATTAAGATCTGAATACTTCTAATATTCTGAGGCGGTCCAGCCACGGTGGGGAATGGTGCCTGAGGGAAGGGGTGAGAATCGCAATCAAGATGATCAAGATGATCTCTTGGGTAGGAGGGCACAGCGGCAATTCTCTTGATCCGCTAGCCCTGAGTTTATTTTTCACTCAGCTTTTATACAGTTCATGCTACAGAGTTCAGCAGTTACAACAGCCTTTTGCTTGATGTCGCTTTTGCTGGGGGCTAGCTTTCTGTAGGTGTCTGCTTATCTAGGACAGATGGTGATCACCAGACCCTCTATGGGATGCCTTTGTTATCTTTAACAAAATCTTTATTTTACAGGGTGTCCTGATACCTGTGCTTACTCAGGGGTGCAGGGATTCATAATTCCTTATATTTTTGCAGATTTATTCAACAGGCAACTTTCTTTTTCTACCCCCCCCCAACATTCAACAATACTTTATATTCATTTATTCTCTAACTCACTTATTCGGGGTCTCAGGTGATGTGGGTCCCTCCTGGCAACTGAGTACAGGAGCTCAATCTTCCTCTATAGGATGCATTGATACCTACACCCATATGCACTCTGGCATGAATTAAGGCAATCAGTTCACCCAGCATGCATATATTTGGGGAATGGGAGAAATACTAACACCTGAAGGAAAAACCTATGCTATGCTGACATGGAGAGAAGGTACAAACTCCACACCAGCAGTGACCCTGACCAAAAATTTGCTTTTTCTTCTCTTCAACATTGTAATTAAGCAACAGTGAATGGAATGGCCAGTACCTGCTGTATTGGTGATGTTAATCTATGCAATGCCTCTGTTTATTAGACCCTTTTAAAATATGTAATAAAGTAAGAAAAAATTTTAATTATTGACTTTTAAGTTTTCAAGACAAAGATGATCTGGTCATGAGAAGAATCCATGTATTTTAGATAAGTTTTCAATTACAAAAGGTAGCCCATCTTCAAAACTCCTTTCCCAAACTTCCCATTTTTCTAATGATGTGTTGTTAAGTTCTGCAGAGCCGAGGATAATACCTGATGAGTGGTTTGAGTTTGCCGCGGACCGTCGAGCAAGGGCGAGGCCGCGAGGAACCAGGCTTCAGCTGTGCAGGAAAAACCACAGGGCCGGTGAATGATGAACAGAGACACGCACTCTGTGAGCAGTAGAATCTGCTGGTTTATTTTAGATTTTCAGGCAGCATTTATAATGTTTAAACGAATTACGTCAACATTCCATGAGGAGAGGCATTTCATGAGCGGGTGAGGGCAATATCTCAGTGGAAGACAGAAATCAATATCTTAACAGAAAATAGATTATCATTAGATACTACTAAACATTCCTAAGCAATCATTTTTAGGGAATCATGATAACTAAGTTGGGTACAGGTCACCCAAGATTATTCCTTGGCTGTAAAGCTTATCTAGTTTATCAAGTTCTCCTTGCCTCAAGCTCGTTACTAGCGTTCCAGTGATTCCTTCACAGAGAATTTGTGTTTTACAATTAAAATAAAGAATCTGACGACTGGGCTCCCAAATCTTTCTTAATAATGATGCAGTTCATGACTTCAGCACTCCTACACCTGGGGTCTGGGGAGCTATGCCCCTAGGGTCCCCTGATTTTTCAGGTCAGCTCCCAGTTTGTTCCTCCTGCAGGGGGGCAGAGAGCTTAACTTCTAAAAGGTTTAAATTACAAGTTTCTCATCTCTGAGATGGGCTCCCATATGAGTTCCTATGTTTTCCTTTTGGATCAATATAAGTTCCTTGTTTTTATTCAGTGCTAGTAGACCTTGATGCTTGGGTTCCTTTCAGAATATGTGCAAGTATAGATGAATCATCAAACTATTATGGACAATTTGAGGTCATACTGTCTGTGTGTATTGGGGAAGAGATAAAGTTAGGGTTAGAAAAACTGATGCAGTTTAATAAATCAGACAACTGGAAATTTTTGCAAATAACTACTATATTTTTAGTTTTAATTTGTGGGGGAAAAATAGATTTACCACAGACAAAAAATGAAACTATTAAGTTTGTATGATAGGGAATTTGTATTTTTCCCTGGTTCCATTAAAAGACTAAAGTTTTATGTGCTGCTATTCTCCCTGCTGACATTGTTATATCCTTGCTTTCTCCAGAAAGGTGACTAATTCTCTATTGGTTTTACAAAAGGAAATAGGCAGAACAGCATGACTCACAATTACAGTCTTCCTTTTTACTTCATGTAAGGAAATTAACTTATGTGTGTGATTTGATAAAACATTTAATTGAGAAGAAATCTTATTAATTGCATTCAAAGAAGTAAAGTACCCTCTGAATAGGGCCATTTATTGATCAAATTTCATCATTAACAGTTAAAAATCTGAATCATCTCATCCTAAGGACATTTACGGAATTTTCTTTCATTCATTGCTATCATTGTTTATCAATTCAGCTCTATGAATATATATGTAGACATATAAGGTTGGATATTTCAATGCATAAATGAAATTAGGATAATTTAAATTATTTTAATCAGATATATTAACTTTAGGGATTATTTTTAAGTGGTGATTATGATAATATTATGGGAATTTTCATGAAAATGTTATCAAGAGTAGACAAAGTGGACAAGTAGTTGGATGTGTGATATTATTCATGGAAGACTTTTAAAGATTTTTAAAGATCTGTTTGTAGCATCTGTTTGATAAAAATGAGACAAAGTTTTCACCTATAAGGGGGAGATAGAAGATGTGGCCAGATCTTGGTTTCCCACTGCTGGGATATCTTTAGTTATCAATGACAAAGAGTTTGGCTTTGAGAGGCAGGATTTATGGTTGATAATATGTCTGATATAGTCATCCATTTTAAGTGCATACTTCTGTGATAATATCCTGTGTTACTGTCACTGTATCACTTCCTTGTTGACTGAACACTCTTTGAGGGAAGACACCATGTCTTATTGCCATTGTGACCAGCAATGGGGACACAGAGAAGCATCCAAATAAATCTTTGTTGAATGAAGGCATAAATATATTTCATGCTTGGTGTAATCACTATATTGCTTATGATAAACTTATTTTGTATATTTATTTCTTGGAATTATCTTCAGAGAATTCCTTCAATGTAGTAAACATCTGCCAGTTCATGCTACACATTTGATATTAGGAGGTAGTCAGGTAATTTGAAATTTAATTTGAGTGAACATAGAAATCACTTCTGTTCAACATTATCATTTTTAGTTTTAAATTAGGCACTATAAATTATATTTGTATTTTTATTGGGTGTACTATAGAACCTAAAAAGATTTTCAAAAAGAGTTATTCCAAAAATGTTTTTATCAATTATTACAAATTGAAATTATGAGATTGTCTTCCAAAGAAACAATATTGAGCTACTCATTTGATTGTGAAGACTTAGATTTCACAAAAGTCTTACATCTGGTTACTCCATTTATGATACCTTCTCTCCTTATAACTTTGAGCAAAGTTTCTAGCCTTATTTTCTGTGCTTCTCTCTAAAACGTTTGGTGATTCTTATAAGCTATCAAATAGACTCCAAATGCTTTAGCATGGCATTTAAAGCTACCTTTATTCAGTCTCCATATGTATTTTCAAACTTCCATATATAAATTTCCAAGATTTTTTTTCCCTTCCATGCATCCTACCTGCACATTAACCAAATTGAACTAATCATTAGTTCCTATTTAAGAGATGATCTTTCCCACATAGTGGCACATTAATCATTTTTTAATATGAATCGGAATTCATAATCCCTTCTCTTTTCAGTCCCACTTAAATTAGCCACTTAAAATTTGCCAGCTTGGATTCTGCCCTTATTCTTGCTTAGTGAGTCTTATGACCCTTATAATCCCTACTTTGATTTATGGCTTTATATATAGTTCCTGAGCTGACTTTAGCTCAAGCGATTACTTTGTTGTGTTGGACTCCTAATCCCTGTACTGGATATAGTTCTTACATGCCCTATTTGACTCTCGGCGGACAAATCTTCTAGGGACTTGATTCTTTCATGCCTCTCAGCACAGTGCCTTGCATAAAGCAGATCTATAATACTTATTGGGGTTATGAGCACAAAGGAACACATATAGAAGAAGAGATTCGGGAATTTAAAACTATGAGCGTATGATATTGTCTCATATTTTTTTTTAAGAGTACTTGCAGTTCTAAAATTTTCACTCATATAAAAATCTAATAGTTGTGTATGTGAGTCAGTAATTCACATTACAGAGAAAATTGTTACAGCTCCTTAAGTAATCAGGAAATAGGATGTTCTGTGTCATTTTTTTTTTTTGTAAATTTGGAGTTAGACAGGAAATCTGTTTCATTTATTGTTGATAAAATATTTTCTAAAATATGCTAATTTCTATTTGTAGGCAGAAAGCTTTATAAAGATATTATTAGATAAATGAGGATATAAGAAAGCCTTGTAGTTATTACATTCCTTTATTCTTTTTTTGTGTTACCATACATTTGAAATTAAAGGTTTTTGAGTTTGGAGTGTCTAGGGAGCACAAGAGACCAGGATGATGATTCAGGAGTGAAATGGTGATGGGAGAACTTTGGGACATACAATGATATAAAAACTAATATATATGTAATCAATAAAAAGACATGGAGAAAATAAAAATGAGTGCTTTTCATTTCTTTGTATTAAGTCTGGGATATTATTTTGGATGGGAACAAATATCTGATAAATACTTTCACAATGTTTATGAAAAGTCAGAATATATACTTTGTCTTATTGAATGTATTCTATGTTTTTCAGTTGCACTTTTTGATAAATATTGTTGAAATTATGATTTTTATCAGCTATAGTTATAACTTTACTAGTATATATATAGTATGTCTTTTAGTGTATTTAGCATGCATAATAATTTACTTAGTCTTTTATTCAGTCTTTTCCTTAATAAGGATTTCTATTTTTAAAATTTATCTGATTTATATGTAGTTTAATATTTGCAATTTAATTACTTTATCTTTGACATAATTATTTTGTCTTTGTTACTTTTTCAGAACTTTTTACAAATCACAGTAATTTTTAGACCATATAAGGACGGTAATCATGAACACAAAAGATTTTGTAGTTCTCCCATGGGGAAAACCTGGAAATTCGGTAAAACTAAAATATAAGTAAGTACACATTTATTACTCAGATACAAATAATTGCTAAAGCTTTTATGTACTATAATTTAAACTGCTAATTTTGCATGAAGCTATTTAGAGTTGAACTAAATTCTTTGAATTTTTATTTTCATGTTCTTCACATTAATGTATGAAATATTATAAAAACACAATAGTTTTAAATGAAGACTAAAAATATGCCATAAGAATCAAAATATCAAAATGAATTGTTTCAAATAAAGTTTGGGGTCACTGACTATTGAAATTTAGGACAGAAATTTTCAAATATATCCACACCACATTCAAAATTAAAAACAAACAAAACACCGGTGAAGAAACTAAAATGTAACAGAAAGTATTAGATAATCCAGCACTTTGCATCTTAATTAAAGGGAATAATTTTATACCTTTCCTAGGAAGTATACCTGCTATGCTTGTTACTTGCATTCAGCCAGAGCCAAGAGTTCTAATTCTCCTAGGAATTTCATGACATAGCTGGGTTACCAAAGATTCATTATACTGTTTTCCTATGAGATCATCTTAGAGTAGCTGGAAATTTCCAAGGTCTTCCTCTCTAGGATGACATAGGACCAGCCAGCAAGGTTTGGGGACAGACTTTTGATTTTTAATTTTTGTTTCTGAGTTCCTTGATTGAGATCAATAGTTATGCAGTTTTTCTTAGTGTCTTCAGATCTTTCCTAGACCTCCTTTTCCTTTTGAGATACTGTGTGTAATAAGCATTGTGTCAACTAGGAAATGTTATATAAATCTATGGTATCATCATTATTAAATTTACCACTTTTTGATGGAGAAGGGTGTTATTCAATTGCTATTATCAACAATTATCCTTTCACATGAAAAAAGAGAAGAATATATGATTATTTTATTTTGGTGCTACATTTCAACCTGTGTGTATTAAACAAAAAACATTCCCAAATATTTGGCTAATATTTATTACTGACACATGTTCGACACACTGTTTTAAGGAACCGTGAATACAAAAGTAAGGAAGTCATAGTCTGTAAAGTTAGGTAGTTTGTAAAGATGTGAATAAGTAAAGTTATAATTTCAGATGAAGTTTACAACATCTTGAAATATAGTCAAGTGTAAGTGCAGAGGTTCTGAGATCATGACCCAGTGCTTGGGGAGGGGTAAGGATGTCTTGAAACTTTGCCTTAAGATTACTTTTAGATTGATAGCAACTGGGTGAAGCTTGTGCACAAGTATAGACTATTTTCATGCATATTCAGTTGGCTAAGATGTATAGAACAAAACCTGAGAGGACAGGGTTTTGTAGAGAATAAATTTAATTGTATGCCACACTAAGGAGTTTGGAAATTATCTTGGAGATAAGATGGAACCACTGTTGCCTAGTTTGTGTGTTTACCTTTTTCACCCATAATTCAAAACTAGAATGGGAACAAACATTCCATGTAATAACCCTGGAATTTTCTTACTTGCCCTTTCCTTATTACAAGTCTGTTTTCATTTGGTGTTGCTTTAGCAATAATCTTTATTTTCTACATGCTGTCTCCACTTTCTCAGCCCTCATCACCTCAATGGTTGGTTTGTAACCTTTAGGTTTACTGTGTTGACATGATCTCAGCAGGTTGAAACAGTTTTCCTCCATGGTTTTACCTGCCTTCTGAGTCTGTGTCAAAGCTATCTCTGGAAGGAATCCTTTTCTTCTGTGCTACACCTATAGATTTCTACCCTAACCCTGGCCATGTGTGACTAGAACAGTCCATTCATTAGTCTCATCCTTCCTCCCTAATATAGTGGGGACTTGAGAAGCATTCAAGGTTTTCCAAGCAAATCTGTAATGCAGTCCCATTCGGGCTTTTGAACTCTTCCTCTGGAAGTCATGTGTGCAGTATTGCACCCTTTAGATTTTGTGCAGGGAGAACAGCTCAGGATCTAATCCTAAACCTTGTGCCAGCACATCCCTAAATGAATCCTGATCAGTAAGTAGTATCATTGCTTCCTTGTTTAAGAAAGGAATCAGAGATTGTTTTAGTTTTTCTTTGTTCCTTCCTTGGTCAGTCACCTACTGCTGGCCAATCTCCAAATTCAGTACTTTTATTTCCTAATATTTTCTAAATGCTCCATTTTCCCTCTTTCCCCTGTCTCCAAGCAATCAGATCAACAGAATCTATTATTAGTATTACTGAAATAGTGTCCTAACTGCCTGTCTTGCTTGCAGTCTTGTGCCCTCGGATTACTTTCCATTATACAGAGTGATATTCTAAAATGCAAGTCCGATCAATTTTCTTAAAACCTTTTAGCAGTCCTCATTGTTCTTTGAATACAAATATCAGCAACTCTTCATGGCCTACAGAGCTCTTCCTGATCTGGTCACTGTTCATTTTATGGTTGCATTTTTTGCCATTTTTCTCATCCTGCATTTAATGTCTGGTCATATGGAACTTGTAATTTCTTGACCTACACGACATTCTTTTCTACTTGTGCCCACACTTCCTTTCTTCCTGGAACTCACCTCTCACCACCTCCCATTGTTTGTTTATTCTTGGCTCTCAGCTCAACTCTCCCTTTCTGTAGGAACTATTGCTACAGTCCCTTGGTCTGAGCTTGCACCCTTACTGCATACTCAGGTACTTTTCCAGTGAGGATACCACACACTGCAGTTCAATCACCTTCATTTTTCTCTGTTGTTTTTTATGTGCTGCAAGCTCCATTGTGACTCATATCCTAACACCTTTTGCAGAGCTTTTATGTGGTAGTGGCTGAATTACTTTTTGCATGAATATAGTGAAAAGAATGACTTTCTTTCAATATCTCTGCTAGTGTCTTGGAATCCTCTATCCAGCCTTTGCCTCTTAGCCCTTCCAGATGCTTTCCGGGATTGTGCACACTTGGAGACTCATTCTACCACCCCTTTAAAGTCATTCCTTTTTCTGATGTCCATTATCCTTTAGTTTTTCTGTTTGCCGTGGATGCACATGCTATTTGATTATTGTAAAGCAATAGCAAAAGAGTGAAGGGAGATATCGGGCTCTTGATAAAGATGAATAGAAGGTAGCGACCTAGAAAAGAACGTCAGTGACTAATGTTGACAAGAGAACAAACTTGTAAAATTCAGGTGGCTCCTGTCAAAAGCTTGATAAACTTCAGATATTATTAAAATCTTTTCATGTGAATATGCTTCTGCTTTGTTCTCAACAAGTTCTCTTCTTGCTTTCCTTCTTAGAAAATAATAGGTGGTGCTTGCTTCAGTCCCTATTTATTTCTTTTGATGACTCTTATAACAAAGTCCTTAATAATTTCATTCTCCCCGATAGTCCCTAAGCAGGTTATAGATTTTTGTTTTGTATAATATGTATGTAACAGACAGGTCAAAGGTCAAAATTTATTGATGTTTTCCAAAGTAAATATTTCAGAATAAAATGTTAATTCTACCTGTGCTGTAAAAGATACTTATTTTCACATTACTTTTAAAAACTAGTTCAGTTCTTTACAAGGAAAGACAGTATAAAAATTAGGAAATTTTATTTATTTTTTCTATTTGTGTGTCACCTGTGCACATAAAACATACCATACATAAAATGAATTATTGTTTTCAATATCTTGCAATGTCATAGAAAGAAAAATATAATACATGAAGGTACTTCACTAAGGTAGAATATTAGTGGAAGGCAAATGCTGATTTTAGAAACCATATTTCAAAGAAACACAATGCTTCACTCATTTATTATTTGTAATTTTAATTAAGGGTAGAAGATGATGTAAAATTATTTTACCTTGCTTGTTTGCTTAATCCAAATTTCTTCAGAAATGCTCGAGAACTAAGAATGGAGAAAGTACAGTTAGAGTTGGAGAACCAACAGGTGGAAAAGAAACTACAAGAATTCCAATCAACAAAGAACAAGGAAAAGGAAGAAAGACGGTGGGTGACATTTTTAGTTGATTTTAGAAGTATATGATGAACTTTTATATAGATTACTGCCTTTCTAAGACCAGTCCTGAATTAAAAGTTTATGGTCTTTCCTAATGACCAAACACGGTTAAGGGTCTTTTAATTTTGTGTCTCTTATATCAGGATGGCATGTTGTTTTTTGAGTTTGTACCTCACTTGTTATCTTTGTACTTTATTTGGTCTTACACTTATTTTTCTGAAGCATTTATTGACTGAATATCAACACAGTTAAATACAGAATTTGTCCTTTGTGTTGGTAAGATTGTCAATTTATGTCTAGAGTAGCTTTTATTTATTAAAACAATTTTGGGTGTAGGAGTATACAAGAGATAGAACAGTGAAAATGATCTCTTCTTAGCTCTAGTGTAAATCCTAGCCCATTTCTTAGGGCTATCTCTAAAAATAAAAAGTTTTTACCCCAAATACCTATATTTATATACTCCATGTGTTTGTGTGTGTAGGTGTGTGATATATTTTTACACATGCAGTCATCTATAAAAAATATCACACAAGTACAGTTGATCACACTGTTCTTTTCTACTTGATCTCAGTGTTCTTGTTAAATCATAAATCAGCACATGTTGATTTCAGTTCCTTAGTAGTGACATAGTATTTTCTTGAGTGATCTGATGGTATATATCTCGATATTTATTAAATTTTTGGTATTTTATGTGTTGTTTATTTGCTGTCATTTATTTCTCTTTTAAATATGTATACGCACATTTGTACATGCACACACACACACACACACACACACACACACACCCCTAATGTTGCAAAATTTTCTGTGAAATAAACTTTTACCTGTGTAATTTTCGTTCAAATTGAATGTCCATTTTATGTTTTGGTAGATATTGGAGAAGTTATATCCCTAATAAACTCCAAGCATTCATAACCTGTTGTGAATAATGCGAATGTGTTTCATGAGGTTTAATGTCTTTAGATTATACCAGAATCTTTACATATTATGTTTACTTGTGTTTGGTGCTCAAAGTGATGATCAATAAACACCTATTAAATATCTTTTGGAACACTGAAGAAATTCAAATGCTTATCGTAGTCTTAGTGGCCATAGTTTCTAGAATCTAATTTTGAAAAAACATAAGACTCACACACACATACACAGAAGGTTCAATCAAGGCACCTCGAGGCTGTGTGTGTTCCAGGTGAGAAAGGCTAGTGTACGCCTTGCTACTCTCCTTTTAGTGAGCTGATGGCCAGTTTTGTTTTGGTATAACCTTCTCTACGCTGGGCTTTGTGAATCATAAATGTACTTGGGAGTCAGAATTAATGAAGTCAGTTTCCAATTGTGAGATTTTGTTTTTTTAAAAAAATAATATATATTTTTATTGAATAAGTTTTGTTTACATTTGCCTTTTGGGTGTTCCTCCCCTCTCCCCCATCTCACTCCCCTGATATCTCCATCTCTTTTTTCACTGCCATTTATTGTTTAATTTTTAGTCCCTTGGGTTCTTACTCTTCTTTCCTGTAGCAATGTCCTTTTGTCCGATGTGGACGTGGTTTCCTGGGACACAGTGGCCTGTGCTTAGTTTTCCAAGTGTCTTTTTGCTGCCGGTCACCAGTTCAGACATGATTGTGTTCTTTCAGTGCCTCCTCCTTCTTTCTGGTCACCTACTCCAACCAGTCTTCTGTCATATTTTGCTCCTTTGTTTTGTAGTTCTGGTTGCTGGCATTGGGAGTGTTTCTCCTGGCCAAAGTTTGTGCAACATTTTTTTTGATCAAGATAGGCCCTGGCAGGTGATTGGTCCAGTTCTTTGTGAGGCCACTGCCCATCTCTGTGGCTTTCCTCATCCCCTAAAGTGGAAGGGTCCTTTGATGATGATGAAGGCATCTCTGAATGGGAAATTCTGTTCCCATTGTTGTAGATCACAGTGGTTGTATTTTTGAGGTAGTTTATCTCTATAAAGTCTTATAGTCCTGTGTCCCATCGATCTGACATGTTCATTGTTCTGGAATATTTCTTTGTTTTTCATCTCTGTATTTGTGTGCAACTCCCATTGAATCACTGATTTAGTTGCTTCTGGTGAGAGTTGACTGGGTTGGAGAAGACCAGAAGGAATGACCCCTACCACCCACCACACTCCACCAGCCCCCCCCCCCCCAGCCCACGCATCTGGCGGGGGTGTGTGTGGTCTCAGTACCTGGCAGCATGGTTGAACCAGGCATGTGGGCAGGGCTATCCCCGCCTTTGTGGCACTGTGACCGAGGGGTGCCCCAGCCACACCCCACTGCCCTGGCATGTTGCAGGGCCCCCACTACCTCATATTCCCTGAACCCCGAAAGGAGTGCAGCAGGCTGGATGGCTGAGGGCTTAGTGCCCAGCATCATCCAATTGTGAGATTTTCTTAAATAAGGGAATTTTTCTAGATGCTTTTGGGAAATGTTCTAAAGTTTGCCTGAGTTTTCAAAACAAATGCTTTCCTAAATTCAGATATATAGTAGATGTCATGGTCAGGGTGAGAACCTACCACTCACTGATCAGAGAAATCCAGGTCTCTGGTCTAGACTTTGTTATTTATTATCTGTGTGACTTTGGACAAGATTTAGTCTCATTATTTTTTGATAGAAATTGAACCACCTACTTTTTAGACTTCCAGAAATTTGTGGGGATCCAAAAAAGGTGCTTTGAAAACTATAAAACTAAACAGTTTGCCTTCTGTGAAATCTCTCTTACCTTTCTTCAATGTAGGAGCATTTTGAAGTTCTAATAAGAATTTCATCACTTAGTAAATATGCTAAATAATATAGGTTATATTTCCCTCATCTTTCTCTTTGCATTTGCAGATCATTAGCATTTATTTATTTATAGGATGGGGCATAATTTATTTAAAAGTAAGCATTTGTCACAAGAGTGAAGATAGGTCATGGCATTTATTTTATTTTAATTTATTTTAAAAAATTGATCATGCATCTCTCTCTCTCTCTCTCTCTCTATATATATATATATATATATACCTTGTTCTAGCCTGAAGTTCTCCATCTTGTCACCAATGAACCACGATATTAATCTTTTGTGCCCATCATCTCCCTGATTTTACCACCCTCACCCTCTCTTGCTCTATGATTCAGTTCTTCTGACAGTTTAAAATTTTTCTGTCCTATTATTTGTTTTCCCTATACCCTGTATATAGGTGAGATCATCCAGTATGTCTTTTTATCTTTCTGACTTATTCCCACTAACATGATTCCTTCTAGGTCTTCCATGTTATAATAAACACATCAAATTTGTCTTTTTTGACTGATAACTAATATTCCATTTGTGCATATACCACAATTTTCTGATACATTTATCAATTTGGGGACATTTGTGTTGTTTTCCTATTCTGGCTGTTGTAAATAGTGCTGCAATAAACATCAACATACAGGTGGCTTTTTTTAATTGGTGTTTTTATGTTCTTTGGGTAGATTCCCAGAAGTGAGGTTGCTGAATCAAATTGTAGTTCCATTTTCAGTAGTTTGAAGGTCCTCCCTAGAGCTTTTCATAGTGGCTGGACTAGTTTGCATTCCCACCAGCAGTGTAAAAGTGTTCAGTTCTCTCCACATTCATGTCAGCACTTGTTGCCCGTTTTTTTTTGATTTGGGCCATTCTTACTGGTATAAGATGGTATCTCATTGTTATTTTGATTTGCATTTCCCTGATTATTAGTGATGTTGAGCATTTTTTCATATGCCTTTTGGCGATTTGCATTTCCTCTTTGGGGAAGTATTTTTTTAGTTCTCCCCATTCCTTGACTGGACTTTTGCTTTGTTTTTGTTAAGTCATGTGATGCTTGTGAATCTTTTATGCATCTTTGTGAATCTTTGTTATCAGACTCTTATCACTTGTATGGGGAGCAATTTTTTTTTCCCATTCAGTTAGGTTCCTTTTTGTTTTGGTTATTGTCTTTTTTTGCTGTACAGAGGTTTTTTAAATTTGATGTAGTTCCAGCTGTTTATGTTTTCCTTCTTTCTTTTAGCAATTTGTAGATGTGTACTGAAGGAGGTTTCTGAAGTGTAAGTCTTGGATAGTTTCACACATTTCTTCTATGTATTTTTATGATTTCAGGTCTTAATTCCAAGTCTTTTAGTTTTTTTTTTTTTTAAAGACAGTGTGAGGGAGTAGTCTAGATTCACTCTTTTGAATGTCCAGCATTTCCCGCACTATTTGTTAAAGAGCTTGTCCTTGTCCCATTGTATGTTTTTTTTGCCACTTTGTCATAAATTTGTTGGTCATACATTTGTGGCTTTATTTCTCGACTTTCTATTCTGCTCCATTGGCCTGTGTGTTTGTTTTTATTCCACTACCATGCTGTCTTAATTATTATGGCTTTGTCATTTAAAGTTTGGAATGCAATCTCCCCATTCTCTTTCCTTTTGGTCAGGAGAGCTTTGGCTATTTGAGATCTTTTTTCATTCCATATGAATTTCAGTACCATTTGTTCTATTTAAAAAATATCTGAAATTTTTATTAGGATTGCAATGAATCTGCATTGCTTTTGGTAGGATGGTCATTTTGATAGTATTGATTCTTCCAATCTGTCATTTTTTCTCTCTGATTCTCTCAGATGTGAAATTAGGTTATTTCTTTGGGTGTTTTCTTATTTCTTGATATGGGACTGTATTGTTATACATTCCCTCTTATTACTTCTTTTTCAGCATCCCCTATGTTTTGGATGACTATATCTTTATTATCATCCATCGTGCAATCTTTATTTCTTCTTTGATTTTCTCACTATTCCACCTTTTTCCCAATAGTGATAGCTTCAGTAGCCATGATATGGGAGGTTTCCTTTTCTTCTTTTTATGGTTGACTTCTAGTTTGATACCTTTATGGTCCAAGAAAATTGCTGGTATGGTTTAAAACTGAATTTGCTGATGCGGGACCTGTGGCTGAGTGCATGATCTATCTTGGAGAATGATCCTTGCACCCTTGAAAAAATATGTGTATTCCTTTCTTGCAGGATGCATGTTCTGTAGATGTCTATTAATTTCATTTGAACTAGGCATTTGTTTATGGTTACAGTGTCCTTCTTTACTTTTTGTCTTGTTGATCCATCTATTGATGAGAGTCAGGTGTTGAAGTTTTCTACTACATATGTATTTTCTTTAATATCTTTTTTCAGAGATGCTAGTAATTGTCCATTGTATTTTGATGCTCCTTCACTTGATGCACATATATTGATAAGTGTATGTCTTCCTGGTGTAGTGTCCTCTTGATCATTATATAGTGATCATCTTTATCTTTTATTACCTTTTTTATTCTAAAATCTAGTTTATCTGATATGAGTATAGCTTTACCTGCCATCTCTTGGGGTCTGTTTGCTTGTAGAATCTTTTTCCAGCCTTCTGTTTTCTATTTGTATTTTTATTTAGTAGTTGGGTGTATTTCCTGGAGACAGCAGAAAGTTGGATTCTGTTTTTAAAATTCATTCTATTACTGTTTTTTTTCCCCTGGTGAGTTTAATCCATTAACATTTAGAGTGATTATTAATAAGTCACAGTCTGACATATTGTCAATGAATTCATCTCTTTTCTGTGGTTCAGTTTGTTTCCTTGTTCCTTTCTCCATTTGTTCTTCCACTGGTTTACATTTTAGGTTTTTTTCAGTATTTTTTGAACGGGGGATTTGGTAATGGCAATTTTTGGAGATTTTGTTTGTCTGAGGACCGTATTTCCCCTTTATATATGAAGGAGAGCTTTGCAGGATAAAGTATCCTTGGCTAGCATTTTTTATCTTGGAGCTTTTTGTATACTTCACTCCATTGTCTTCTTGCCCAATGTGTCTCTTCTGAGAAATGAGGTGAGCCTAACAAGTAATCCTTTGTAGGTTATCTGTTTTTGCCTTTTTTAGCTTCATTATTTTTTGCTTGTCTTGAATTTTTGGTGTTTCAACTATTATGTGTCTTGCTGTAGTTTTTCTTTTATTACAATATCGGGCATTCTTCTTGCTTCTTTGTTTATTTTCATTTCTTTCTTTAGGTTTGGAAAACTTTCTTCAATTATTTTTTCAAATATTTTCTCAGTTCCTTTGTTTTTCTCTTCTCCTTCTGGTATGCCTATTACTCTGATTTTTTTTTAAAGTTGTTAGATATATCCCTAAGTGTATCTTCACTTTTTCCCTTTGCATCTCTCTTTCTTTTTTTTTTTTTTTCTTTGTTGGTTTATGGTTTGACTCTTATAGAGTGCTAACCCTTTCTTCCATTTCTTTCATTCTTTGTTCTTAACTTTTACCTGGACTCTTTAGTGCCTCTATTGTTCCATTAACTTCCATCAATTTATTTTTTAAGGACACATTCTCATTTCTTAATTCATCAATATTTATTTTAAATCTTGTTCTTTTGTTTTTGTCTTCTCTGTTAAATCTTACAGTTTTTTGATTATGAAGATTCTGAATTCTTTTTTTCTATCAGGTCATAATATTTTTCTGCATCTATGTAGCTGGTTGCAGTGGACTGACTTACTTTTTGAGGTGTGCTGGCCTCAGGATGGTTAGTTTGTTCATTGGTGATTTTCTTTCTTTTCATATTTTGATTTCAGATTTGCTCTGCCCTTGGTGTGTTATGGCACTGATGCCATTGGGTGCTAGTTCTTGATATTGCTGAATTGTATAAGTATTTGCCAAGTTCATGGGCTGCAGTGGTTGGAAGGAATAGAATTGTAGGTCCCTGGGAAGGAATAGAATTGTAGGTCCCTGAAACTTCTCCCGTAAGTGCTCTTGTCTGGGTCTCTGCTAACAGTATCTGACGATTCCAGTTCTAAGGTGGGGTATTGGTGTTTCAGGACTGGAGCTCAGTATGGGCTGGAAGGTGCTGCTAGCCAGTTTGGAAGGGGTGGTTATCCTATGGCTCAGTGCTCTGTTTAGGGGACCTTCCCTGCCATGATGTAGGGTGGGTCACGCTGATGCGGTGGACTGATGTGGAGAAGAGGGACCTGGGTCTGTTGTCACTTTCTCCTGGGTCACCAAGTGGGGTGTGCTGCTACAGAAGCCTTCTCTCAGACTCTTAGCTCTTAAAACTGCATTAGAATCCATACTTTTTTTATTCATCAGTAAAGCCTTCTTGCATCATTGTGAATTTCTGTGCATTGGTTTCTTTTTTTTTTTTTAATCTGTGTTTGGACATTTTGTTTTTACTTGTTTGTTTCAAAGTTCCAAAAGAGCTGTATTTTAGAATTACTGAGGATATTGTGGCATTGTTGATATTCCATTTTCATTTTGTGATAGTCTGTTACATAATAACAACTGAATTCCCTGAAACAGGAAAATTCATTTGTTTTCATTGAAAAGAAAAATGCATTCAATAATTACATCTTATCTTCTATTTATATATATCGAAGGTCAAATGGGTATCACTGGAAATCTGGACAAGTGGGAAAATTGAGCACTCAATCACACATGCTATTACAAAATAAAGGGAATGTTCTTAAGGTAAGAAAATATCATTTGATTGTTAATAACTTGTTAAGCAAGAGGAAATAAATTACTTTTTCTTTCATTTCTATTATATCTCAGAAATTACTATTCTTGTTTGAACAGCTTGTATATTATTAGATTTTGCTTAATATTTATGGGTTAATATGTAGCTTTTATTCAGATAGTTTTTTTATTTTTATCTGTAAGTAGATTTTTAAAAATTTATTGAGACTTTTTTAAAGCACATATTTTCATTCAGTTCAGTTTAGTTTCAAGTTTGTCATATAGAATTTATGTAGTATATATTAAGTGAATACTGATTTTATCTTATATAATTAACAATTGACTTTTTCTGGTTTTTTACTACATTGAATTTGTTTAATGTATGATAATTTATTTGAAAAATTACTATCATTTATATATGTACTGTTGACTCCATGTGTGAAAATAGCCAGGGGAGGGGAATTCTATTGCATTCAATGGGTATAGAATTGCTTTATCACTATTGTGTATTTGAAATATAGCATTCCTTTGAGATTAAAACCAGATGAGTATCTTTATGGGAAAAAAAAAACAAAAAAACGGTTTGCTTCTGGATTCTTTTGTACAAGAACCGTGACTTTGTAAGTTTTAACTTATATAGTTTTCTTTCTATGTCTATCATTAAATTTTTATTAGTCCATTTGGCATCTGTAAATACCTTGTACAGTACTTTTAACCCTTTTGGTTTTAAAAAAAATCAAAAGCTGAAACATTTAATTCTTTAGTATTATTCTCTTGCTAATATATGTTTCTTTAATTTTTGGACTACAAGATTTATAAATAATCTACTTTCCAGTTTCATTATCTTCCTAAAATATTTGTGCTGCCTGTTTCAGATGTTATTGTAAATATATACTAAAATTTCTGCCTCTGGGATTATTGACTTGTACATTTAATATCACTTACTTGGTTTTATAATCAGTTATCACTGTTCTCAAGATCTTCATTTAAAATGAAAGACTGCTTTGTCTCAGTTGCCTCCACTTTTCCATCAGTCAGGGTTTTCACAATGTCAGTGCAAATGACATCACCAATTGGAAACAATTAGAATCATTCCAGTATCAATAGAACATATTTTTTCAATCTCTACATGTAAATATTTTTATTTTATTTTTAATTGTATTTTTTAAATTGAGATAACAGTAGACTACCACACTGCATATGAGTTAAGTGTACAGACTTAACATTTATTTACATGTATGTAATGACACCTCATTTACCACAATGGCACCCATAACCCTCCAGTAGTACTTTAGGCTCCTCCCCCTCCCCCCACACTTGCCCTCTGGCAAGCTTAGTTCTGCAATCAGATTTCTAAGGTTTGTTTTTGGTTTAGACTTGCTGTTCCTTTGTTTGCTTTATTTATATTCCACATGACTGAAATCAACCTGTATTTGTTTTTCTTCTTCTGACTTTGCTTAGCATAATCCCCTTCAGTTCCATTTATATTGTCGCAAATGAAATATTTATATATTTTTTCTAACTCAGTTTTATTCTATTGTTTATATACAGCACATCTTCCTAATCCACTCATCTGTCCTTGGGCAGGTGCTTCCATCACTTGCCTATTGTAAATGGTATGGCAGTGAATATTAGAGTTCATGTATACCTTCAAATTAGTGTTTTTGTATTCTTCAGATAGATATCTAGGAATGAAATTGCTGCATTTTGTGGTAGATATATTTTTATTTACTTAAGAAACCCCATTCATGTTTTTCAATGGGACTGGACAGGTCCACATTTCTACCAAAAAGAATACTGTTTCTGTTTATTTAAAAAATATAATATTTCAAGTTGGATTTATTAGGAGATAAAATAAAGGGGGGGGGTCTGGAAAAATGTTTTGGCATAAAGACTAAATCTTCTCTTTCATCCCTCAATCCCTCCCTTCTTTGCTTTTATTTTTTTCTTTCCCCAGATTTACTAAGTTATAATTGACAAAATTATAAGATAAATATGGAGGGAAGTGATCTGATTTATATATATACATTGTGAAAGGATCTCCCCTTCAAGCTAATTAACACATCAACTACCTCACCTATGTAATTTAATTTTTTTTTTTTTTAGTGAGGACATTTAAGTTATACACACTTAGCAAATATCAGAGATGAAGAGTTTTGTTTGAATTAACGTGTGTTACTTGAATCTGAGAGAGTAAATGCACTCCTTGAGAATTTAGAAAAAGAAGAAAGGTGTAGTCTGTAATGTTCAAGGAAGTGCAGGTATGTGGGATAAAACTCACAGAGAATGTGGTGGCAAAGAGAAATTGAATATATACGTATCATCTCTTTTGTATCAGTCAACAGTTTAGCAGTTTTTCCTGTTTTATCTCATTAACAGTTCATACCACTTTTAAAAAACAATTGCTGTTTTTTCTCATTGCAGTTGAAGTAATTTAACATGAACTACATTAAATAACTTGCTTAAGGTAAAACATCAAGGATAACATTTAGAATGCAGCCTTTCAGGCTGCTTCCATGATAATTTGCCAAATATTCAGTAAAGGAGAAAGTCTGAGAAGATAAAGAGTGATGAGAACATAAACAATATGATATAATGGTATGATATAATTATCATAATTATGATAGATGTAAAAGATGGATGTTTTTAGAAAATGTGAAGTCAATTATCAGATACATTATCTGATACATTGTGTTGTGAAAAAAAAATTTGTATATAGGTTTAGACTAGTGTTTCCCAACTGTGGGAGATTTTTCCCACCTGTGGGAGATTTTTCCCACCTGGAGACAATTGGCAATGTCTAGAGGCATTTTAGTTGTCACCACTGACAAGTGGTTTGCTTTCTTTTTTTTGTTCCAGTGTTCTCTAGTAGCTTGAGGCCAGGGATGCTACTACATATGCTGCAGTGCACTGCCCACACACAAAAAATGATTTGTCCTCAAATGTCATTGGTACCAAGATCAAGAAGCCTTCTGTTCGAGTACATAAACTAACATACAGACTCATTTCATTAGCTCTGTGATTTTAGGCATGTCACTGAACCTTTCTGAACCTCTGTTAACATAATTGTAAAAATGTCTGATCATATTTGCCAACTACTTCACAGAGTTTTGAGCAATGTGTGAAATAGTATAGGTAAAATCAACTGTAATGTCATCCAAAAATCTCAGTTAAAATATCTATTTATAGAGAATCTGAAATTTTTTTTAAAACACTGAATCTGATTTGATCATTGGGTATTTGTTGTAAAAATGTATTTCAAAAAGCTGAAAAGGAATTGAAGTGGCAATAAGTGAAGACTAATGTTGCAATCAATGTGAGAACAGAGGGTTCTCTCTCAAGAGTTCAACAGGATAAAGAGATGTTATTCTGCTTTTTGGAATTGGGGAGAAGAGGTGAGATTATTTGTAGACAAGGAATGGGTTCTCTCATGGGAGAAAGAGTAAAGATTCAGGTTTGAGGCTGTAGAGGTTTGCATGGTGGCTCAATAATGAGACCTTAACCCAGGGGAGGATATTTCTTCTCTGTGACAGGAAAGTTGAAAGAGAAAACAGGTGGAGGTAAAGTTCGATTTTTAGAGTTTGCATTGAGAAAAATCTTAATGGGAAAACTACATTCTTATGAAGTTGAAGGGAAGATCAGTATGCAGATGAATGGGGGTAAATTCAAGCTTTTTGGAATGGAGAGGGCTTGAAGTAATCACTGAGAATTATGACTGAGGTTGGTTTAGCAGCAAATCAATATATTAATTTTTGAAGAGTCATAAGGATCCACCATGTTATTCAGCAGAGACACCAATCAGCATTATTTCATCACAATGGTAGGTAGCTATGAGATATCTAAGAAGAAGGAGGTAAGGTGATCATGAAAAGTTCTGGGTTTGGGATTTTGAAAGAATCACCGTTCAAAATATTGCTTAGATTCTGAGTTTGGAGAAAATGGTAGGGTAACTAAGGAGGGAGTGAATGGCCACAGTGGTTAACACGTTGGAGGGTTTTTATTAGGAGGCAGGTGAACATGGATATTGAAGTCTCGATGATGATCACCCAGAAATGTGATGAAAGAAATATTGAAGAGATTGCTCAAGTTCATGTGGACGAATATCTTAGACAAATAAAGGCAGTAAGCGGATGGTGAGATCTTTAAGTGGAGGCAATTTTTTTTAACTGATAGTAGCAGGGGAGTATTCTGGGAGCAGCACTGAAGAGCAGAGAGGGAGAAAAAAATTCTTCTCTCCTGGTGAGTGAAAGGGGATAGAAATGGAGCTACTTCCTCTGGAGAGCTCTGTGGAGGAGTGTCTGAGGGATGGTGAGTCCTGTTAATATATATTTTTGGAAGAAATTTCTTGAGAGGTTTGTTTTGAGGCATAAGATAACTAATTAGAAGGACAGACAGTTAAGGATGAAAAAGACTTAGACGCTAATTGGGTTAAGAATGAAATTGGTGAAAAGGTAGCTTGTGGGAGTTGTTTGGACCCAGCATGGCAAACTGGGACATTGGTGGAAGTCTGTAGGTGTTTGTGAATGCCAGGGAGACTGAAGATGACAACACATTCTACACACAATGACCAAATGACAGGTCTGTGTGTCAGTGCAGAGGTGCTCTGGTCTCTGATGGTGCCTCTTTAGCAGTTAAGGCTAGAGGCATACGTGGGTTGTAAGGTATGATGTTAAATTCCTGATTTTTTTTATATGCATACATATTCATATGCCTATATTCACATACATGTAATGTGTATGTGTATGTGTAATGTGTATGTCCATGCCCAGTTCATTCCCAGATAAAGTCAGACTAAGTAGGAAATGCTCTTTGTTAAAAATAGCCGCTATCAATTTGTTCACCGAAATCTTTTTACGTAATTTTGATCATTTGCAGTAAATATGGTTTTTTCAAAGAGCAGAAAAACATTATTCACAGTAATGAAAACAAATAATTACCTGTCCCTAGTAATGGGTTCTGTTTACGTTGGCACTTAAATACATTCTTTGAAGGTATTCTGTAACTGCAGTGCTGTTGCTTAGTTCTGATGCATCATTAAAGGGATAATGTTAAATAACTTGATCATGAAAATGAAATTTACTTATCTATAACACTACCAGTTAAAAAATAAAAGTCTGTCTCACGTAAAGAATTGATTATTTCAATTTCATTTTCTTTTCTGCTGTGTGAAAAATATAGCATCTGAGCAGCTACAAAGAATGTGCAACACATGCCCTTTTGAAGCAAAATCATGAGATTCACTGAGAATAATAAGACATTTTCAGAAATGACTGACATAGACACAGAAGCAAGCCTTATTCGCACATTCTCACGTTCAAATTGGGCAATTGAGCATGAAAATTGGAAATTGCAAGCTAGGCATAAATTGATAGAGTCTATAGAAATGGCACACCATCTTCCATGCTCATATAGGTACTTCAAATGTTAGTTTTAATAAGATGAAGGCAAGTATGTGGAAGTAGAGAGTCTCTTTTATTTCTTCAAATCTTAAGATCCAAGGATTGTTAAGTGGTTATTGTAAATTGTATTTACTCATATCTTTTTGGCTACAACTTGGGAAAGTTGGGGGTCACAAATAATATATTTGAAGGTAAAACCTATGATACTTAAACATGGTACTTTAAATTGGGCAAATAAGATAATAATATTGACTTCTGCAGTTATGTCAACAGAGTAGCTCAGTCAAAATTCAGCTCATTTCACTCTACACAAATATTAGACTGTTTCAGAGAGAGCAGGGTGAAAAAAATGACTGGAACTTTGCAATATTTAAATATTGGAACTTTCTTGAGATCATTGCATAATGATATATTATTATTTTTGCTTTAGAAATAATTTGTCATGAGATAAAAATCTGGACTATGTATATATCTGCAATTTCTTTTTAATTCATGAATTTCCTTTTAATTGTAAGGCCTGTATACTTCTTTAGTGATATCCTGTTAGTTTTATATTATTTCAAAATAAACTTGTTTTGTTCAAGATGCACCAAAATGTTAACCACTTTCCAATATTTTTTTCTTAGTGAGTTAAGTTTCTTTGATTAAGAGCATGTATATCTAATAATATCTGTTTCATTAATACAGTTTTCTGCTGGAAAAGTGAAATTAAAATTACTAAAGCAGCAGCTTCAAGGTAAACTATTCACTACTCTATTATGAGATGCCAAACATAATTTCTGTACTTTTATTTTTGAATTACACGCAGAATTAAAGTGCAAAAATTGTTCATCAAATATAAATGATAAGTATTTTTGATGTTTAAAAGTTCTTTTATGAGGCAGCTTTATTTTATGTCAAAAAGTCAATTTAGAATATGATTATAATAATAGCACTTTTTAAAACTGTGATCTATTGTAGCACTATTCTTTAAAAGTTATTAATGTAGTCTGCTAATTACAAAGAGAATTTAGTTCAAAAGTAAAAATTTAAACTTCACTGTAGGAAGATAAAGTAATATTGATAAATTGCTTTATACTTTAGTAATACATTTTTGACAGTAGCAAAAGCCAAAAATCAATTTTGAATTGCTTAGTAATTAGAAATAAGACCTTTTTGTAGCAGATAAGCATATTAGAGTGCTTTAGATAATTTGTAGATCATGTTCTAGAAATATATTGGGACATTTATTATAATATATTTTCTGTAATATATATTTGATATGAATATGGCATATAAAAGTTTAGAAGTTATTATGAGTGGACTTCAGATAAATATAGAGATGACAAAGAAGGCCACAGGAAATCCATTAAGAACAGATGTTTTATCTGGGGTTCACCCACCACTTCCCCACCCTCCTCCCCCTCATTCCCTCCCCCTGTTTTCTTTAGTTTGGTTGTAAGCTTGTTTTGATGTGAAATATATATATAAATAAATTATTAAAATAAAAAAATAATACTAGAATATATATCGGAAAAATTAAAAAAAATTCCTAAAATGAACATCAATTAGTTTTACCTAAAGGAAAAAAT
This sequence comes from Uropsilus gracilis, assembly GCA_004024945.1. Lineage (NCBI taxonomy): Eukaryota > Metazoa > Chordata > Mammalia > Eulipotyphla > Talpidae > Uropsilus > Uropsilus gracilis. Next base: position 105,882 of record PVHY01002273.1, on the reverse strand, counting down.
AATAGTAAAATTTAATGCACTTACGAAATACTAATTTTCTTATATTATTTGACCCCTTTAAGATCAACAATAGACAAAGGTCCCAATTTCTATCGCAAATAATGTAGTCGAAAATATCCTTAAAGAACATTTGTGCATACAGATGCTTTTATTAAAAATATTTACTATGGTATAGTTTGTTTTCTTTTGATGACATGAATTCTTTTGTATTTAATCCACTTAGTACAATTTATTCATTTTGACAGATTTATGCACCTGAGAGTTGTCACAATAATTAATAAACAAAACTTTCCCATCATCTCAAACATTTCCTTGTTCCAGAGAGAAGTGCCTTCTCTCTCCAACTGCATCCCCAAGTGTGAACTCCTATTCTATTGTATGATTGTATGAACACTCCTTGCTTTGTTTCCCTTTACGGTTGATGGGCGTTAGGTGTTTGTTCCTTTTGTTGGGCGTTAGGTGTTTGTTCCTTTTGTTGGCTATTATGAATCAAATTGCTGTGAACATTCATGTGCAAAAACGAACCAAAACAAAAAATAGAACAGAGTTTTTCACTTCCTCACTTTGACATGTCCTGTTCAAGTGAACTTTAAGTAGGATGCCTATAGCTGGATCTGTGTGGTCCCTGGTTGCAGGCAATGAAAGAAGACTGTGCCCCCCCCACCCCCCAGTCTACTGGTAAATTTGGACTTGGCTAGATGTCATTCTTATTGGAAAACTAATATTTTCATACTCTTTGCATAATTTAAATACTGTTTGCATAATATCATTACTGTAACAATCAGAAAAGCTACACATTATGTTTTAGTTTTTTCTCTATCCTTTTCTTTTCCTTCCAGAGACACAGAACCCTCCACTTAATTATAAAATGGCAAGTGCTTCTGAAAGTGAAAAATACAAGATGAAAAGGAAGGAGTGTGGACAGTGTGAGAACAAAGCTGCTCTGCTTGTAGGTACCTAATAATAAGAAATCAGAATAAAACCTTTCATGCACTCACACGCTTCTCCCACTTGACCTGCTGCAGCACCCATGCTCTCCCATATTCCTGTTGCCAAAGTGGAGCATGCATGCTGCTGAATCAAACGTGCGCTTGCAGCACCCTGAACGTGATCCTTTCATTCCCGTTTAAGGGGACAGCACTTAACCATTATCCTCTTGCCCTTCCAGTGGACCCTCCAGCCCAGAAACCAGCACTTCCCTTCTAAAGCCAAAGCTAGAGCTACACAGAAATTCATCTGTGACCCGCTCGTCTTTAAATCCCTTTTAGCCCTAGTTTCTGTTTCTAAATACTATTTCTTTTCTTCTTCCATTTTCTTTTAATTGAAATACAGATTACTTACTGAGCAATGGCTGGGTCTTAAATGTACCTTTAGATAAATCTTTAAATGGACCTTAGAAATCTTTTTGATACAGGGTGGCTCAGCCAGTGACTGGTGAACAGCCAGAGACTCTGGCAGTGACATGGTTGAAAACTGTAGTGGGCGCCATACTGCCCTGGAGGGTGGGGAGAAAGTCCCCTGAGAAGAAGTTAGGAGTGCTTAAAGAGTGCATAAAAAAGAGGAGAAAGAGAGAGGTGGGGAGAGATGAGAATGGTGGGCTGAGTAGGCCCACGTGGCCTGGCTGGGCGAAAGCCCCCTGGAAGAGTGAGCAGGTATGGAGTTTGATGCCAGAACGGCAGGCCAGGGGTTGACCAGGAGCTGCTGAGGGCAGACCTGGTGGATTTGGCCAGATGCTGCCAAAGGCAGGCCTGGTAAAGGGAGTGCATGCATGGAGCTGCAGCTAGGTGGCATGGCTGGTACCTGGAGATGGCGGCCAGGGATTTGGAAAGCTGGTTTTGAATTAGTATTTGTTGGAAAAGTTTGAAGCACCTTGGAGAAGTTGAGCAGCTCGGAACACTGGAGAGAGAAGAAATAAAGAGAAGACACTGGAGAAAGACTGAACTTTGCAGAGTGCCTGCCTCAGGTTTGGAGGGACAAAGGGGCCCATCTTAGACATGTGTCTTTGGGACTTTTGGGACTAAAAAGGTGACTGGGGTAAGATGACTGGCCACTTGTGGCTTTAAGGACTATTTGTTGGTCTTTCTGTTTTCCTTGTTAGTTCTTTTGTTAATAAAATCCTGATGTTTAAATTGCATTTGATTGGCAACTGCTAGGTGGAGGTAGTACGAATCTGGGCAGCAGAAGCCACATTTGAAAGTACTGTTTCTTTTCCTGTGGCTTGTTAGTTGAAGACTTCTGCTGCATTATGACCCTATTTCATTTTGACTAATGTGTACTCCCATGAGTTAATGAACTACTCCAGAAAGGTAGTTCCCACCACAAAGAAAACGGTTGTTCAGTCTTTCAGCATCATACTTGTCATGGTGACTATTCTTGAACTTTATCTAATGGCATTTTTTTGTTGTTGTTGCTGCATCTAAGAATTCTTCTCTTCCACAGAGGCATTCATTCATGTTGTTAACACTTAGAGTTGGATCATTTTTATTATTTACTATTGTTCCATTGCTTAAGATATACCATCATTTGTTTATTCATTTACATATTGAGTGTCTTTTGATTTTTCAAGATTTCTTGCTAGTATGTTTAAGTTCACAAGGACATTTATATGCAAGTTTTTTTATTCTTCAAATGTAATTCTTTTAAAATTTATGAAGTGAAATTTAGAAAAAGTATACAAAGTAATGATCTCTATCTGTTCTCTCATTAGTACCAACTTAGTGAACTTTAAAAGCGCATGGTTAAGCACACCATAATTTAAAAGTTACTTTCTTAACCACTGTAAGTGTAAAATTCAGTAGCATTAAATCAGTTTACATTTTTCTATTACTATAATTATCATCCATACACAGGACATTTTCATCTTGTAAAACTGAAATTCTGTGCTCATTAGTCAGTACGTTCCCTTTCCTTCCTGTCCTTAGACCCTGGCAAACATTCTGGCTCTCGGATTTTGGCTATTCTAGATAACTCATAAAAGTGTAAGCTTTTGTTGTTTTTGTCATGTCACTGACTTGTTTCACTTATTTAACATAATGTCTTCAAGTTTCATTCATATTGTACCATGTATCAGAACTTTCTCTATGAAACTTAAAATAATGCTTCCTAGCACTAATTTGTTTTGTTTTTTCATTCATTGATGGGCATATCTATTTCAGTTTTTCATATATTGGTGAACACTTGGTATGCTTCCATCTTTTGGCTAGTTTGAGTAATGGTACTATGAGTAATGAAGTAATGAAGTAATGAAGAGAGGTGTACAAATATCTGTCCAACCTCCTATTTTAATTATTTTGAGCATATATTCTAAATAAAGTTGCATTTATACATTCAGTATTAGGTATTCGATAATAGTTTATGCAATATCCCTAACTTCTAAGACTCTTCATTTGGTTAGCTCTTGGCTACCAGTTTTTCTTGACTTCTATTTGCTTTGCTAGCTCTTCTTTGTTTCCTTGTAGGCTTTCTGTCTTTCTTAGCTCATTAATATAGCCTCAGAGCCTAGTCCCACTAGTCTATCTGTCCTACTTATGAGATTCCTACTCTTGTTTTGTATTCATCTTTCCACTAATAGTGGCCAAATTTACACATCTTACCCCCCTCCCCAAACTTTCAGCTCAGTCTATTTATCACTACTTCTGTTTCTAACAGGCATCTTTCATTTAACATGTTCACAAACTCTTAACTTCTCTCCAATAAATTTTCTCCCACCACAGTCTCCTTATATTAGTTAAGCTCAAATCAAATATGACCCATCACGACAACACTTTATAATTTGACAACAGCTGTGTTGTACTTAGTTTCATGAAATTGTTTCATTCATTTCCTTAATATTTACCATTCTTTTATATATATTGAATTTATTTTCTTCCCACCTAAAATTTTTGTAAATGTAGGTATTTTGTTTACTGCTCTCTACCCCTATAATTATTCCGTGCAATTTTCATGAGTACTCAAAATATTTCTTAAGTGAACCATTTATTTGAACCTCTCCTTTCAATTAGCATTGAAGTTACTCTAATATCTTTTGCAATTTAAAATATTATACACAATTAGAAACCAGTTTGCTCCCAAGAATTTTAATGATTATTACTATTTATGTAATATAGTTTCAGAGAATTTAGCCATAACCACTTCTGATTTAAACCTATGTTGCTATCTTTAAATCTTGTCAGTTTTAACTGAACTCGAGAGAAGAGTCAATAAACAGCTAAAAGGACACGATTACATGTTAAACCCTGAGCCTTGGTTTAATATTCTTATAATTATATCATACTCCTTTCTTATTTTATTTGATATTCTTATGATAGTCAATAACTTAAGGTATCATAATGAATAATACCCAGATATATTTAGAAAATATAAAAAAAAGTTAATATTCTTAAAGTTGAAAGTATGAAATTAAAAAAGGGCTTGTTGATTGAACTGAGTTGTTGGTGGTGTTCATTGTTCATGATCTGAAAAGGAATTTAGAGTTAGAAGTAAATTGTTCTTTTAATCCTAATCTATATTGAAAACTGTTTACAGGGCATTGGACTGGACAGTTTAGCACACGTACATGTAGAAGAGGTTTGACCTGGAAATAAAGGTCTTTTTCCAGCAAGGGAAATATAAAATAAATGACATGTACCTTGACTGGAAAGCTGATTGGAGAGATGGCTTCCGTGAAAAAAATCTGATTGTATAGAGAAGCCATTCTTTTAGCATTCTTTAAGAATTTCAAAATTTTAAGAAAAGATGCTCTCTAATTTGAAAGAAAACCAAACAAAAGTATTCTATGATTTTCAAAGTAAATAAATTATTAAAAAATTCAAGCACAGCAGATCTAATGAGAGTAGAATGCAGTATTGTTAGATTTTGGGGTTAGTTTGTGTTTTTTTAACATTCTACATGGTAAAAATGATTGGATGATTAGAATAGGTGTATCTTTATCTTATGATAGTATTTTATCAGGGAGGTGTAGGGGTTGAGAGATAGTATTTTGAAAGTTTGAATTTCAACCTGTTAACTGTTTCACCTTAGCAAATGACTTAATTTATATTTTTGATTTCTCATTTGTACAATTAGGACAGTGGAAATAAGTATAATCTATATCTTATTGAGCTATAGCTAGTGAGTTAAAATGATTGAGTTAAAGTTACTGAGGCTAAAGAATGTTGTGAAGTACTTAGCATTGTCCCTGGCATATTGAAAGATGGCAATATATTTTGTTTTTATTACGTCAGCATATTTCCTTATACACTGTTGTATTTATATTTGCTGATAGTGAGATAAACACCTGAACTTCACATTTTATTTTATTTTAGGTTGGGTCTATGGGTAAAATTGAGGTGGATGGTTAAAACTGTATCTTATTTTGGCATATGCAGGTAACTAAACTCAAATGGAGTCTGAAGGTTTAGCATAGCTGATCAAGCTTTCATCCAATTAAGAAGTGTTTGCTAAAATTATACTTCACTGTTTTAACATTGTAGAAGAATCATGGCTAAAAGAAGTACTAACAATATTTTTTGTATGTTCCTGCCAGTTATATAACTTGCCTAAAAAGATTTTTTCAGTTACTGCTCAAACTACTTTAAATACAAATATTCTTATAACAAAATATATAAGCTTACACTGCAATTCCATCTTGATCTTCCAGTCTGAAATACCAACTGGATTGCTTTCATTAAAAGGCTGTTGTTAACAAATGCTTTGTTTAGAATTACATGTTGTGAGTGATTTTTACTCCTTTATGTTACATAATGAAAAGAGTGTCAAATATCTCTAAGGTATTTATTAAGATATTAGCAGTTATGTAAAATAAAAATGGTGTGGTATTTTTGCATTAATATAATAATATATCACATGTATGTGAGTTATAGATTTTTTTTTCTTTTAAAAGAAAAAAATATGGATTTAAATACTCCCATCATCATTTCATTCTGATTAAAACAATTTGAAAATTACCATTTGTGGTTAGGAATTTATATTGTTATTTTATCCTTAATTTTTAAAAAAGTCACATTTAAACACCATAAAGAATTTTGAATTCTTCAAGAGCCTTCTTTTCCATAATCATTTCATCTGTCATAAGCATTGCTGACATTTTGATTCAGTTTCCATCCTGTTTTCTTACATTTTCTCCTTTGAGGACACGTCTGAGAATAACTGTAAATACTTGTTTTGAGAATACCCAGTGAAACAGTGGCATTCAAAGTAGCATAGTGGGGAGGGGAGTTTGGAGTTAAATAGTATAGTAATTTCTTGAAACTCATTGTGCCTTTATCTCCATACAAAGACACAAAAGCTCATAAAAATGAAGTCATTTTGACCCCATTTGCTTGCTTAGTTTTTAATAGGTTAAGAAAATTGATCAAAGATTGCTGGTTGCTTCATGATTTCATCAGAAATTGTATACACATGAATAGACGCATAGAATACATATATAAGACTGACTTGCAGCTGTTATATTTATTTCAATAGGAAAGCAATTAGAATTTGTGCAATAGTTTTTCTTGGGAGTCACACCAAGATGGGAAAAATGGTTTGTTCCAGTTTCCCTGTATTTCTCAGTTCTTAGGATATCTAGATACAAAGTGGATGTTAGATAAATATTAGATGAATATTGGATAAAGATTAGAAAAACACTTATGGAAATGTTTTCTCAAGCTTTTATTATTTTTAGATTGTACAAATTTTCACTATCTTTCAAGGTATGCCTTGACTGTGGAGAAGACTACTGTTCAGGATGCTTCTCTAAAATTCACCAGAAGGGGGCATTAAAACTCCATAGAACAATTCTATTGCAGGTAAGAATTTCAAATACTTGCCTTTCTAAGATAGTCCTTCACAAAGACATTTAAATCATGCTTAATTATCTAGAATTTAGGATGATGTACTCTTATTTATAATATTTTATATAATATTCTATTATGTACAGACAGTCTTTACATATATCTTGAAATCACTTTATAGAACACTAATCCGGATTCTATTTTACTATAAAAGTGTGTTTTAATATAGTTTTCGAAACACTTACCTTGATTAGAGTTTTAGAGTATGCATTCTATCTGTGAACTGACATTTTAAAATTAGACAATATTTTTATCTATTGTATGTTACAAAAAAACACATGGTTTATTTTAAGTACTATTTCTATCTTGTTGATAAATATAAATGTAAATCTCTTCATGTTCGCATGTTTATTTTAAAATAGTCTTTTTATTTGTCCTCACTTATTATTATTTAAATAATTTACCTCTCAGGTGTCCTCTTTTCCTCACATTTATCTTCTTATATTCATGTTTTCTTTTGTATTGTTTGTTTATTTTGTTGAAACAATGCCTCAGTTCAACCTTGTTAGATGGTTTTAAAAATTCTAAGCTTATACATATGGTTAGACATAGCTATGCCATTAAACGATGCAATTTATAGTAAATTGATTTGTTGTAGATGTTCATCTTGTACAAGAATAACACCAGGATCTTTCTTATAAAGGGATGGAGATGAAATAGAGAACCCAATATGTGTGTGTGTAATGAGTTAAGATTTTTACCATTACCTTGCTAAAAAAAAAGGGAAGGAGATGAGCAGATCTGTATTTAGAGAAATTGCAAGTGGATTTCAACCTTTTCATGTTACTTCAATATAATACTGGCAGCTCTGAAGGATACTGATGATTCAAGTAATGATAAGCACAATGAATACAACAGACCTTGCACAGAACCATATTCACAAAACAGGTTATTCTGAATGATTATGCAATGTTTACAGTTTCCAAGCAGGAATGATAGAAAAATGAACAAACAAAAAAATCCTACCTGCTACCTATGGCTGCACATTCATACAGTTGGATAGTTATAAGAAATGAAAATTAATGTCAGTGTCCTAAGATTGTTATAGATCAATTTCACTTCAATTAAAAATACATCTGTTAAAAATGAAAATAAAAATGAATATAGTTGTTATTATGAAATTAATATAGAATCTGATAAAAGGCAGTCTACTTTATGGGTAAAGAGTGTAATTACCCTAATTTGAGTACATATTAAGAATTACTTATCTAATAATTTATTCACATTTTCTGAGTTGTCATTCAGAGAATTTAAGTAGTATACGAGCCAGTATGGAATTTATTAAAAAGAGTGATAACAGTGTGCCGCTCTCAATTGCAGAATGTGACTTTCAGATTTACTCGTTTGATGCTTTTTTTTCCTTTCCTTTACTTATTCTCTCCTTTGTCTGTATTTCATTCTCTCATAATCAATCACACTCACTCAATCAATCAAACAACCAATCAACCAATCATCACACTTTGCTGTATATGACACTCTGTTATCCAGAGGCAGATATGATGTGGGTAAATCATGCTCACTGAAAACAGCATGACATAGAGTATGTATTCTAAACATTGTTTTTTAACTTTATACTAGTGTCATTAAATTAATATATTTTTATGTTAATAAAAGAATGTAATCTTTGTAGGTTACTGTTATAAAATTCTAAAAGTAGAATTAATGGGGAAATCAGAAAACTTACTGGTGTATATATATACTTCATGTCAGACACTGTTGCCTTACTGCTTTTTACTACCAGCCTCACATTTTCTAGTTGATTTGATTGCAGGGGAGGAAAGGTTGGTAAGCTAGAAATAGTAGTATGGCATTTAAGTTCCCAGTGAATATCAAATTTTAGAAGACACTTTCATCTTGAAAAGTTAGCCTAAATGCACTTTCCTATATGTATGTAGGCCAAAGAGTGTAGCAAATGACAATGAGTCTGTCAGTAGGCACTTAAGTTGCTTCCATGATGTGACTACTGTAAATAGTGTTGCAATGAACCTAAGGGGTGCATGTGTTCCATGTAATTAATGTTTTTACATTCTTCGGGAAAATGCCTGGAGGAGGCTTGCCGGATGATGTGGTACAACTATTTTTAATGTTGTGAGAAATCTCCTTACTCTTTTCAATAGGAGGCACCAGTCTACCTTCCCACCAACAGTGTGTGACAATAGCTTTTTATTCATACCCTCACCAACACGTTTGTGTATGTATGTGTGTGTGTGTGTGTGTGTGTGTTTTAGTATAGGTCAGTCACACAGGTGTGAGATAGTAAGTATCTCTTTGTGTCTGTGATTTGTATTTCCCTGATGATAAGTTATGTTGAACATTTTTCATTTATTTTCATGTGCCTGTAATTCATTTCTTCTTTCTTAAGTTCATTTCTGTGTCTTCTTTGGAGAAGTGTCTATTTAATAACCATCTGCTCATTTTTTTATTTGTTGTTGAGCGGTTTGAATTCTCTGTAGATCTTGCATATTAGCCATTGTCAGATGTATGATGTACAAATATTTACTCCCATACAGCAGAGGTCTTTTTGTTTTATTTTATTCAGGCAAAATGCAATTGGAAATGAAATTTCTAGTCACTTTCATTCTTGACATATAAGAACCCAGCTAAATTTTGTAGATTGTATAACTTGCCAGTTTGGTGAACTGCTTTATTTTTTCAGCAAGTTTTTTTTTTTTTTTAATTTAATATTTTTTGTATTATTAATCATTTAGTTGTTTATATATTCATGTATATATATTTATATTACATTACTAGGCTTTAAGATTTTCTTACTATACTATTATGCCATCTGCAAATAATGATAAGTTTACTTCTTTTTCTCTTTGCATTACTTTAATAACCTTCTCTTGCCCAATCGCTCTACTTGGAATTGCAAATACTATGTTGGAAAGTAGCAGTTTAAGTGAACATCTTTGTCTTGTACCATGTTTTAGTGTCTACATTATTCCATCATCAGGAATCATGTTACCTTTGTGTTATCTTATATGATCTTTATTTTGATGAGGTCTGTCCATTTATTCCATTTTTGAGTGTTTTTATGATCAATATGTGCTGTCTTATATGCTCTCTGTACTTGTACTGATATGATCATATTAATTTATAAATTTATATTTCCTTTTGTTGAAGTGGTGAAAAACATTGTTGGACTTTCAGATACTGAGTCATCATTGTGTCCCTGGAATAGATCCCACTTGATCAGGATATGTAATACTTTGCTTATTTTGGTTTACTGGGACTTTGTTAAGGAATTTTGTATTTATGTTCATCAGGCAAATTGGTCTGTATATATATATATATTTTTTTTTTTTTTTGGTTATTTGTTTTTTTTTTTTTATCAGGATGATATTGACCTCATAAATTGTCTTTTAAAGCATTATTTCCTTCTTAATTTTTGGAAAAATTGAGGAACTGAGTTTCATTTAATAGTGAAACCATCTAATCCTGGGTGTTCTGCTTTTTTTTTTTTTCTTTCCTTCAATATGTTCTGTTTCTTCCTGATTCATTTTGGGAGTGTTATATATTCTTTTAGAATATGTCCATATCATCTTGATTATTCAACTCATTAACATCTAAATGTTTATACTAATCTTAGGATACTCTGAATTTTTGGAATATCAGTTGTAACTTCTCTTTGATTTGTTTCTCTTAGTTTTTTTGCCTTCTGTTTTCATTTTGTGCTGAACTGTAAGTTTGTGTATTTTGTTTATTTTTATGTTAAAAAACAGCTTTTGGTTCCATAAGTCTTTGGACTTATATTTGATTTCAGTTTCATTAATTTACTTCTCTGATTTTTAATTTTATCTCGTCTCTTTGTTGATGAACTTTCTCTAGTGCATATGCTTAGTTTCTTTGTTGTAGATTAATGTTTCATGAAAGTGTGTTTTTATTTCTGAACTCTCAATTGTCTCCTGTTAGCCATGGGTCTATTTTTATTCCACACTTGATCTTAACCAAAACGTCCAGAAGTGATCTATCTATCTTTATTACAAACAACACTGTTTTGATTATTACTGCCTCTATCGTTTGAAGTTTGGAATGTGATGGCATAATTCTTACCTTTTGTAGGACTGCTTTGGCTGTTTGGGGTTCTTTTGTAGTTCCTTATACATTACAGTTATGTTTGTGATTCTATTTCCTTAATCAATATTTTTGAAATTTTAATGGGGATGCCATTGAGTTTGTATACTGTTTTGCACTAGTTATTAGAAAATGCTGATTATTCCATCCATAAGCAGGGATTATATTTATTTCTTATTGTGTCTTCTATTTCTCTAAAAATGTCTTTTAGTTTCATTGTATAGATTTTTCACAACTGTTGTTACTTTTGTTTATATATGTTTAATTATTTTTAATGCAGTTGTAAATGGGATTTAAAAAAAATCATTATATACTAGTTCATTATTTTCATATAGGCGTATAATTAATTTTTGTAAATTTATTTTGTAGCCCATCATTTTACTATACTGATTTATTGTTTTGAAAGTTTATTTTTTTAGTGGAAAATTTAGGAATTTTTTAGGTAAATTATTTCATTTCAAATAGTGATATTTTCAGCCCCCCCCTTTCCCAGTTTGGATTTTATTTTATTTCTTTCTGTTGCATAATGGTCTATCTGAGACACAATTATGCTACATAGAAGTAGTGAAAGTAAACATCCTTTTCTTGTACTTGATCTTAGAGGAAAAACTTACTATATAACCACTGAGTGTCTTCACAGCTGAAGGTTTATGATGAGTAGACTTTATTTTGTTAAGATATGTTCCTTTGGTCCTTATTTTTTTAAATAATATAAAGATATTGAATTATACTAAGTGCTATCAATGCTATCTCTGCATCTGTTGGTAGAATCATGTTTTTATTTTTCCCTTTTTTGGGGGGAGGGCTGTGGTAGATACATTAATTTGTGGATACTGAACCATTCTGTATCTTTGAGATAAGTCCCACCCAGTCATGATATTTAATCCTTTTAGTGTATTGTTGGATTGGGTTTGCAGATATTATTTGAGAATTTTTGCATTTCTATCCATCAGGATAATTGGTATATATAAATAGTTTTCTTTTTTTGTGAATGCTTGTCTGTTTTACATATTACATTAATTTCAGCTCCTTAAAATTCATTTGGCAGCCATAGTTGTTTCCCCAAATGGATTTCTGAGGTGAAATTCATGAAGGGTTTTACTCGGGGTGGGGGGGCGGGACAGAGGGGGAATGGTCAGGGAGGGTGGGGGGGTGAATCCCTGTACTACAAAGATATGAAATGTATATATATATATAAACTATTTGATTATAAAAAATTAAAAAAAATTAAAAAAAATTCATTTGGAAGCATTTTCTCTTTCTCAAATTTTTGAAAACTTTTGAGAATTGATACTAGTTTATCATTGAAGGTTTGGTAGAACTCACTGGTGAAGACATATATCCTGAATGTTTTTTGGAAATTTTTTTTTTACTCTTGTAGTTTCCATGGTTTTTATTCTTTGTTCATGTTTTCTGTTTCTTTCTGATTCAGTATCAGGATGTATATATCTAATAAGAGTTTGCCCATTTATCTAAGAAGTTATTCATTTATTCTCATAGATAGTTGCAATAGATTTTTATATAATCCTTTATGTTTCTGAGATATTTTTTTATAACTCCTCTTTCATTTCTGATTCTATTTATTAGAACACTCTCATTCTTTTATTTATGAACCTAGCTAGATGTTTTCCATTTTGTTTACTCAAAGAACCAGGTTTTGATTGTATTTATTAACAGTCTTTTGATTTTTGCTCTATATTTTTATTAGTTACTTTCTTCTCTTGGCTTTTGGTTTTATTTTCTTCTTTTTCTGTTTTCTTAAGCTGTGTCTATTATTTATTTGAACTTTTTCTTGTCTTGATATGTGCCTGTATTACTGTATACTTACCTAATAGTACTGTTTTGATGTGTGTCCCATAGGTACTGGTAGCTCATATCTTTATTTTCATTGGCAATAATTTCTTAATTTCTGATTTTTTTTTATTTATTGGTGAGACAATGGTATAACATTTATTCTCTACATACTAAAGGATTTTTTCCCTACTTTGCCCTTTTTAGATTGATTTCTAGATTGATTACATTGTGGTCAGAAAGGGTATTTGATATGGTTACATCTTCATGAGTTTATTGACACTTTTCTTGATCTAACATGTGGTATAGCTTCAATACTGCTATATGTGCATTTGTGAAGAATGTGTGCTAATCTGTTTGAGGGTTTACTGTTGTATGTTTTCTAAGTCTTATTACTCATTTAAGACTACTGTTTCTGTTGATTTTCTATTTGGTTGACTTAGTTATGTGGTAAACAATGTTGCACTGTAGCCGTTGCCTCTTTCCATATATGTTAGTAGTTGCCTTATATACTGTCACGTTCCTTCATTTGGTGAGTATACACTCGTGTATTCCTGATGTATTGATTCCTTAATCATTATATAAAGCCACCCTGGTCTCCTATTATCCTTTTTTTACGTAGAGGTCCATTAGTATAATATAATATGGCTGTCCTTGTACTTTTAGCATCCATTTTTTGTTGGGCTGTTTTTCAGACATTTACTTTGTGACTGCATTTATCTTTGGAATCCAGAGAGTTGCCTTCTTTCTTTTCATCAGTATCTGATGGCCTCCCAGCCCCTCTACAAATAGACCCATTAACTGAAGTGTGTGTAGAACTATAAATTTAGGTTTCCTATGCCTTGGCTACTGACAAAATGGCAGTGTTTTCATTTGTCTGGAATCTTCCTTCTTAAGAGGAAGTTGTCTCTATCCAAGTCTTGTTTAATGAAACAGGAATGTCCTCATTGTCTTTTCTGGTGCATTGTGCTGGTCTCCAGTGCCCAAGATGTATTTCAGTTTTACCCCAAATCATAGACCCTGTGAGTACAGTGACAGTCTGGTTTAATTTTCAAAATTTCTACTAGCAGTGAAGCAAGAAACCTCTCTGACAGCTTGAACAATTGAAGGCTAACTGCTATCATTTCCATATGACTAATGCTATAACTTTTTAAAGACTTTTTATTTTTTTGAACTATGATTGATTTATTTTAAGCAATAATTCCAATGCATATTTTTTCCTTCATTTTGCTTTATCCAAACTTTTAAGGTAGTTAATTGCTTGCAAAATAAAGCATAAATGTGTGAGAGAAATTACCAAGGAGGAAAATGCTACTTCTATTTTTTAAATGATTCTCAATACTAACAGTTGAAAAAAAAAGTCCCCCCTCCCCAGAGGGTAAGCTTCACATTACTAAAAATTAGTAGTGTGGGCATTCCTATTTAAACAACATATGATTGAACAGAATAGATGAGGTTAATCAGAGAAAATAGAAGGGGGAAAAAGCAGATGCATGCTTTCAGGAAAATAATATCAGGAAACCATTCAGTTACATTAAAATGCAATTCATGTTTACTGATATTATGGTATATATTTTTCCTTCTAGTTGACAGTGACTAGTACTAGCTTTTAGTCTTACACGATTATTATTACTATGTCAATGTTCAGGCTAGTGGTATATTTTTAAATTATTGCTAGTCATTTTGGATAATATCTTGGTTACTATTGTGAATGATCGTTTGTGCCCATTTTAACCACTTTGTACAGTGGTACTATGGTGTGCCACAAAACCTCTTCTTTAGGGTTCTGACACTTCTTTTCAGGAGTGCTGTTTGCCAATGTATCACCATTGAGTCTTTACAGGAATTGCTTTTGTGCCTATGGAACTGCCACTTTCTATCTTACATTCCTAATCTGAAAGCAGTTCATTTTCTGGTCCAGCTTCTGGTCTATATGAGAATACAAATTACTAGCAGCATACTTAGATTACTTGGAACACATCTTCTCTCTTGAGACTGGCAATGCCATTAAAAACCATTTTTTTCCCTTGTCCGGTTCTCTTTATTTCACTCATCCACAACTGTTCCTCTTTGGTTATTACTGTCAGTAAAAGTCAGTCACCAGGTCTTATGTAATTTAGCGTAAAATTAATTGTAATATATAATGTAGAGGAAAATTAATTGGCTTAATTTTAAAGAACGCTATCCCTTTAAAGGTCAGTTTATATTGAATTTCTTTAATTCACAATTTTTTTCTTTATTTTTAGAGACAAATGACTTTCTTACTCATGACGCATCAGCATTTGTAGATTTCGTGTCCTTGCCCCTCGTCTCCAGGGAGAGTACTGCAGTGTCAGTGCCGCTGGACAGAAGCTGCAGCCCTTTTTGCTAATGTTTCTTTGTTTCATTTTGTCCCAGATGATGAACCTGAACTGAGAAAATTCATTCTTTTAAAGGGACTTTCACTAGATATGTGAGAAAGTTGGAGGTAGATGCTCTATTTCCTAATCAATTACCTTACAAGCACCTTTGAAAAATTCTTCTAGAGGAAAAGACGGTCAGTAGCTTTCAGTGGAAACATGAGAGACCTATGGAGAATTATGTCCCAACACTGACGGACTTATCTAGCTCTGAATACATTTGTTTGTAATATTCATCTTATTATTGATCCAAGAAATAGTATGCCTATCCATTTTCACATGTTGTCTTCTCAGACAATAGACTCTCTTTTATGTTTTCCATCTTTTCTACCAGTCCTGGCACAGAGGCATCAATCTCTTGCTTCTGGATTTTGTCCTTAATACCATTAGAGGGCTTTCAACTATATACCACATTTGGACATTCTCTGTTGATTTTTTCTACTTCTGTAGGCTGAACTCCTGTACTACTTAACTGAACATGCTGGTTCCATTTTCTAATTTTTTTCTTAGTTTACAATGCTGCATGTGATTTAGGCACATCTCTTCAGCCACTACAGGTGTATGTTACATACCACCTCTACTATCAAGGCTCCCACCCATTTAATCTCTATTTCCCACCCTGCCTCCCTGGTAGGCTAAGTTCCATAGTCAGATCTCTGGGGTTTGTTTTGATTTAGTTTTGTTGGTTTCTTTGTTTTGTTTTCTCTACTCCACATATAAGTGAAGTTAGCTGACATTTTCCCATTCTGAACTATGTCAGATTGATATTAAGACTCAGAAGGCAGAAATCAAAGTCAATATTGTTACAGATAAAGTCAGAATTTGTGGTTGTGGTGTGGATGCATTTTAGATGAAGATTTCTTACTTCCTCAAATGCAGTTTCCTCAACCACAAAATTGTAAATGTTTTCCTTTGGCCACTCAGGTCTCCCTAGAAAATGTCCCGAGTTGGTGCCTGATTGGCAAGCATGGCTGTCTGTACAGTCATGAAGAGGGCTGGGTGTGGCAGAGGTGAGCATGCTTACTCCTTCTTCCAAATTTCACCAATAAGATTGAAATTGAAGGATGGGGAATAAGAATTCTTTCAAAAACATTTTATCCTAACTTATATGACCTTAAAGTTCAGGTGATATAGAAACTTTAGAAAGTATCTAAATTTGCTATATATGTATGTGTATGTCAATGCTGTACTTAAGAAAATAAATTTTAAAAAGATATAGACAACTGATTATTGACCTTTTTTTTTTTTTTTTTACCTATTTCTTACACAGGAATAATGTTTTTTCCTTATCCTGCATGACAGTGTTTATGGTCCTGTCATAGGATTATCACTTTGTACTTTCTCTTTCAAAGAATTTTAAGAACTGTACTGTTAATGGCTGGCTATCCACTGATACATATCCTAATAAATTTTAAGCTCTGGAAGCAGAGGGATGTTTTTTGCTTTGTTCATTATATTTTCAGTGCTTAACATTGTACCTGTTAGGTATAAATCAAATATTTTCATCCTGCAAAGTTAAGTTTCTTTACAAAGAAACTTTGAGAAATAAGAAATAAGAGAAATAAGCAATATTTTAAGAAGAAAGTAGCTATTTGAACAAGCAACATTTTTGATCTTTTTAAAATATCTCTGAATTATGGAGACTAAATAAATTTCTCAAGATGATCATGCTTCCAAAGTAATTGAAAATTATATTTTAGGTAGTATAGTTTACTTTTGCTCTGAAGTTTGAAAAATCAAAGATGGGATAATTATAGTACTTTATAACATGTTCATATATTAAATTGATGTCTTTCCTCAACAAAAATCTTTTATGTGTGAGGATTTAGCATTCTATCTCCTTTTCTTGGAAAAAAAAATTAAAGGTAGTAATGAGCCATGTTTCTAGACAGTATACTTATGGTGAATAAGATTCCTGGTTGGCAAATTGGATGTACACAGGAGAAATTGTTGTTCTGTTTGTATTCTGAGTAGAATGATGTTAAGAGTAGTTAGATGACAAATATATCTGAAAGTTTCTTGAGCTCAGACACTGCAATCTATGTTGAAATAAATTTTTGATTGATGGGAATTAAAAAATAAAGCTCTATAGACTAACCTATTCTGAACATTTGGTATAGTGGAATTATATACCATGTCTTTTATGAGTGACCTCCTTTACCTCATGCCATGCTTGCAAGGTATATCATGTGACATGTATAACTGCTTCACTTATTTTTATGGCAAAATAGCTTTCCATTGTATAGACAATACATTTTTTTATCTAGTTTTATTCTATCTTTATTTTTTTGACTATTATGAATAATGATGCAGAGAACATATGTTTGTAGGTATTTGTGTGATTATACATTTTTTTTTCTTGAACTTTAGCTCTAGCAGTGAATCCCATACTGTAACTTTCTCTTTAATTGCTCAAATGGCCAGACTGTTTTCCAGAGTGGTTGTTATATTTTACATTTCCATCAGCAGTGTCAGGGATTTCTCAATTCTCTATCCTTGCCAACACTTCATCTCTCTTTGAATATCGCGTCCAAGTGAGAATGTAGTAGTACTTCACTTTGAGTTTGATTTGCATTTCTTGATGACAAATTATATCACACCATTTTTTCATAAGCTTTTGGACTATTTGCATATCTTAGAGAAATGTTGAAAATAATTTTGGGAAGATCAAGATATGGGGCAGTTTAATAGTCAGATAATCATCATTTTAGTAAAACTAAATCTGTGGTGATGACCTTATATGCTAGTGGTAATGCTAGGAAAAGGTGAATGGTGACATTTTTACGTGGTAGAGCTATAAAAACAAGAAAGTGGTACATAAAAGGGAGTGGGCATCTATTAAAGAGTTGAAAGACAATAAATGGTCTAGGATGTATATCACAGAATCAATACAAGTATTTAATGAAAAAATGGCCCCAATCAATCTCAAAGGGAGAGGAGGCTTACTCTACAGTATTTATGCTAAGGGAATCTTTCAGTTCAAATTCGTATGTAAAAACTCAGAAAATAGCAGGATTGTGCTGAGAATTAGACTGAATGTTGTAAAATAAAAATGTTTTGCTTACTCCAGGTGTTTCAGACATTAGGTTTTATTAATGAGGATATACTCTCAGAAATCCAAATTGACTCTTATAATATTCACATTTTGAGTTTAGGGAACAAAATAACACTAATAAGCATGAGTCTAAAAAAATTCAAAAATTTCTTTTGAACTTAAGTCGTATACACACATGTGAATTGAATGTTTATTGGTCTTCATGGGGTAGAAATGGTCATGTAACAGCATTAGTTAGTATAAAAATCATATATGACAAATCAGATTGTTAGTTTATTCTGCAGTGCCATAAAATCTGTCAGTCATTGCATGTGTTCCTTATGTAGTTCAAATATGAGTAATTGCTGGCAGCAGCAAACTTCTGGATGCGTTGTACATATAATATTAATTGAAAACAACAGTGAGTACTTGAAGAGAAAATTAATACTCTACATAATTATATGGCATCAAAGCTACAAATAGAAAGCAAACTGCAGGTGTGAATTCCCTGCATTATTTTCTTGTTGCTATCCTGCCTCACTGTTAAGATTACTTTCTGAATATACTCTTTCAATGTTTAAAAAAATGAAAGTCACACTTATTTAGAGTGACTTATATTTGATTATATTTGATTTATTTTAGATTATAGATTATATTTAGATTATATTTGATTTATTTTTTTGACCCAGGTGAATTAATATTTTTGACATGTTAGTTTTTGAGCTGTTGCATTGATAATGCTATTTTACCTTATATTCAAATTTTTAATTTCACTGTTTTACTAAGTTCACATCATTTTATGATGCTGCCAGATATATTACTTTGTAATATATTACTTTGTATATATTTTTATATTACAGTATATTACTTTGACATTTTACTATCTATTGAATAGTAAACTTCATTTATAATAAGTTTATGCTGTGCCATTGTCCATGCTTATTTGTAACAATTCTTTAAAAGTTAAAGAAAAATATCCACAAAAACCTGTTTAATAAATTCTGTGGTTTCTCTTTGAAAGCTGGAGGAAAGGTTAAGCTAAGGGTTCTTTAAATTTTGTCTAAAGTTATACTCATATGATGCTGTCATAAGCAATAAACTTCGGACACATGAATTTCACATTTGTAGGGTCTGATTCTTATCTAGGTTGCAATAGTTTTCTATGTCATTGATAATTTTGCACTACTTCTGAAAATTCCATATCTGGTTTTAGACATATGATGAGCAAAAATAGATTTATTTAAAAAATGATTGTACTGTAGTCCTCTGTTGTAAATTTTTGTTCACCCTGTAAATGTTTAGTTTTCTTCTGCTCTTGATGTATTTTGTATGGGAAGTCTTTTTGTAATTGTTTTATTTAGTTGGTGTCTCCCATATTAAAATTATTATCGTCTGTGTTTTTACCTTGCCAATTGACCTGAAATAGATCTTTTGTCATTCTGCTTTTCATCCTTACGAATTTTGATAAAAATATTATTGGATTTTTTTTTCAGCTTCCATAAAACATTCTGAGTTGATTCTATGGTAAAATCTATTTTTAGGGAACAAATCTGTTCTAAGACTGAAAGAAGAATTCATCTTTCAAACAAAATGGTAATTTACTCTGAGTAGAAGATATAAAATATGGAAAACTTGAGACAATAAAATTCATGCTTTTCATTCTTTTAAATAAATTAGGATCTTCAAAATTATAAATTTTTATTGATTTGAATTAGAGAAATAGTGTACTATAGCATGTAAATTTCAGATATACATCATTAAAAGCATGCTTATTCTGCATCAAATACATCACTGTTTGCTTTTTCACTGCAAATATTTTTATTGAGCGTAAATTTAATGGGCTTATTGAGTCCTATCAGATCTGTGATAAATTTAGGAATTTATTCTTTGGTGTAGTTATTTTTTATGTAGTTTCAAATATTTAACCTGTTTTTTATGTTTTTTTTTCTGTCAGACACTTAAAAAAGAGAGGTAATTGGGTGCAGTAGTTTATAAGTTTTAGAATAAAGAGGCACACCTCCACACTTCAGCAAATCTCTGTATCACACTGTGCCCACCACAGAAAGCCTATATTTTATCCACTACATTCCAATCAGTCTCTACTGTTTCCTCTCACCCTTCACTACCTTCACCTCTGATAATCACCGGTATGCTGTTAAGTCCAAGGGTTCGCTTTTGTTCTGTATGTTGACTTTGTTTCCTTATATTTTACATTAGAGTGAAATCACGCAGAATTTGTCTTTCTTTTTCTGATAGCACAATCCTCATAGCCGTATATGTTGTCACCAAAGGCAAGATCTTATATTTGTATAGCTGTGTAGTATTCCATTGTATGTATATATCACACTTATTTAATTTATCTATACTCCTGTCACTGGGTATATAAATTGTTTCTAACTTTTCTGTTGTAATATTGCATATACTGTTGTTCTCTTTAGAGAACAGGATCCTTGCACTAGCATAATGTAAGTTTTCAATAAAATGTGCAAAAAAGAGGTCAGGGAAATATGTTGGTGAGGACATGGAGTGAAAGGAATCCTAGTAGATAGCTGTTTCAATGCAGACTGATTCAGTCTCTCTGAGGGAATAGTATGGTAACTTCTTTAAACAAGTAATTTTTTTGTGATATATTTGTCTTCTTTTGATATGAGTACTACCAGTTTTGTAAAAAGTGTTTTGAAGCACTCTCACATTTTATTTGGTAGCTTGGAAAGTTTAGGTATTACTTTCTCTTCGAAGGTTTGGAATTTCTTACTATTGAAATGATCCAATCATGAACTTTTGTTTTTTTAGAGACTTGATAGCTGTTGCAATTTCAACTTGCAGTTGGTCTGTTCAGGTTTACTAGTCTTTTCTGAATCAGTCATGGAATGGTTTATACTTGCGAGAAATTGTTCATTTCTTCCAGCTTAATCACTTTATTGTCATGTGGATATTTGTAGTATTTATTTATTATATTTATTTCTCAGAAATTTGTTAGTTCTCTCTTATTTCTGATTCTATTTATTAGTTTTCTCCTTTATAAAATATGAGCCTAGCTGATGTTTGTTGTGTAGTTTTTGTTTGTTTGTTGCAGAGCTAGCTTTTGATTTCATTGATCTTTTGAAGGTGTTTCTTATTTATATTTCATTTATTTGTTTTAATTTTTATAATCTCTTTCTTCTGATATTTGGTTTTGCTTTTTATTCTAGCTCTTTATGGTGCAATATTTGATTAGTCATGTGATCCTTCCTGTTTCTTGATGTGCACCTTTTTTGCTATACACTGCCCTCTCTGTATATCCCTGTTTTGCTGCATTCTACAGGTTCATTTTTCTTTATCTCCAGATATTGTTTAATTGCGCCTTCAACTTTCTTATTGATCATTCAAAGTCATGTTGATGACTTTATATCTTCCTTTTCATTCTGTAGTGTCAATTCCTATTTTGTTGCCTTTAAATCTTTTCTTTCTTTAAATTTTTTTCTTGACAATTTTTAACAGTGTGTTTATAGCATCACTGTGGGTCTCAAGGGGACCTGGACCTGGGTATGTGTTATACAGGATAAACCAGATGGAGAGACTCTGGGCACTCTTATTCCCTGTCCCAAGTCTTAAAAGCAAATGACTACATGAGGAAAATAGAAAGCAGGTGTGCAGCTATGTTTATTATTAGACTGCATCTTTTATAGTCACAGAACACAGAGGAAGGGTGAGAACTATGACATGTGTTTTCTCCTTAACTAGTTTGTTATTAGATAGCTAGCTCATTATTTCTACAGGTACAGTTCACAGGACTATCATAGAAGATGTTCAAGGACAGGGATGAAAGGATAAGGAGTAGCGAGCAGGGGGTGGGGAGCAGCTCAAACAAGGAGACTCTCAGCTGGAAAGGAACCTCCCTCAAGATGGCTTGCAAGCTATTTCTAGTCTAAAAGCCTCCCAGAGGGGCAGGTCAGTCTGTGCAGATGTGTTCACTGGGTCACCACAAGATCTTATGCAACACACCACTCCTCTGGGGTTCCACAGCCAAACCTATAGTCCAAATGAGATCGTAAGAGTCCTGAAGGGTTGTGTATGAGAAGCTCTGTTCCACACACTGTCCTTGTTCATTTTTTCCCAGTAACCTGCCCTAGAGCGAGCTCTCCACCTCTTCAGCACGTGTTACACTCAGTCAAGGGATTTTCTTCCCTCCCTAAAATCACTTACCAGGAGGGAACACTACATTTTATACTCAGTCTCTCTACTCTGGACCAATCTCAAAGAGTTTTTCTTCATCCACCTCAGTAAAGTATTTTTCTCATCTGTGTCCCTTCTAGTTTAGACTATTCTGGTCTCTAATGTATAAGAGTATGCTGTCTCTAATGTATAGACTATGCTGGTCTATGCATAGTCTCTAATGTATAGACTATGCTGGTCTCTAATGTATTGTAGTTTTGCTCTGAGACACAGGACTCTGGGTGCATATACCTCTGGCTAACTTTAATGATTCTCTGATGTCATGTGGAACTGTCTCCTCCCCAGGGCACTATCTTTGTACTTCTTTATGTGCATTCATAGCTTGTCCATATTTTTTGACTTGGTGGAATGCATGACTGTAGAGGTCATTAAAACAATTAGTACTTCACTTAATGAAACATTTCTATTGATTTTCAAAATCTTTCTTATAAGCTTCATATGTTGCTCAGGTTTGAACTTTCAGTTGTGAAAAATTTATAATTATATTAAAATAGTAACATGCTAGAAAAGAAATTTCAAGAATTAGTAACACTGTACCGTATACTGACATCATTTCCATGTTTACCTAAGGTGTCTGTGATAATTTCATCAAAGAAATCAGAACAAGCTATTCCTGGGAAAGTATTCCCAGTGTGGGAGATTTTTTCTCAGAATTCAGTTAGAAAAATTATATGTATAAGCTCATATATGTATATATAACTTTGCATATACATAATTTTTATAATATCCTATAATTAAAAAAATTCATTTAATACTCAAATGATTTTGTAGTTAACTGTCCAAGTACTGACTTTATTCAACTATCTCTGCCAACAATTAATTCATATTTTTTGAGTCCTGCCACAACATAAGTCTCTCTCTCTCTCTCTCTCTATCCTCTCTTTACCACCTTTTATTCTTCCATACCTTCCCTTTCCCCTCCCTCTCTCTGTCCCTCCCTTTTTCCCCATCTTTCTGTCCCTTTTCTCTGTCTGCTGGTCTATCACATATTATATATTGAATAATAGTAATCATCTACATATTAGAGTTATTAGTTTTTAACATAAGGCTGTGGTTACAATAAATTCTAATGTCTTACAAGTCAGTTGACAAAGGTAGAAAATCAATGAATGTCTACAATAAGAAAAGATACATTCTAGCATTTTTTCAATGCATGGTCTTAACTATTTTCATTATTTTTAATTTAACACTTCAACTTTTAATATGTTTTATAACATATTTTTATTGAGGTAACTTTGCATTACAACAATGCATGTGTTTTAAGAGAGTAGACTCATACCTTTACAGATGTATGTTGCCACAGATGCCCGATGATTTAATTCATATATAGAGTATAAAAGGAACAAAACTAAGGAGAATTTTTTGTTTGACTTAGGAAATAACATCGGTATAAATTATATGTGAACTCCCTTGAGCTGTTATTTCTCGATCATATAAGGACATATAAGGAGATATGGCTGTGTCAATGTGATTATTAATATTTGTTGCTAGATAGTTGGAATTTTAGATGATTGTGGTACTTAGAGTTTCAAACCACTGTCACTGCCATAGAGTGTATCATTTTTCTAACTAAACTAAAACTTTTACTCTTGGACCTTAACTTCTACAAGGTGCCATTTATTCCAAAATGCTATAAAATATCAGCCCTCTTTGCTTTGATTAATGATACATTGTCAGAGTGATGAATTCTTCTAGAGTTTAATTTGAAAGATAATATCATTCTAGGCAGAAAAAAAGTTCAGGTGAGAATTTAGATCAGTTACCAGATGAAATCCTACCATCACAAAGTGTAGTGAAGGATGTGGGGGAATCTGGAAATGCAAGCAGTAAATCACTTTCTTTGACTTTAGTTTAAGCCTCTATCCTAGTGAGATATATGATTTACTATGTGTCTTGGAGGCTGTTTTGGTTTCATTTTAAAACATTTTTAGTATGTAGAGAATT
Source organism: Uropsilus gracilis (assembly GCA_004024945.1). Taxonomy (NCBI): domain Eukaryota; kingdom Metazoa; phylum Chordata; class Mammalia; order Eulipotyphla; family Talpidae; genus Uropsilus; species Uropsilus gracilis. Next base: position 81,592 of record PVHY01002273.1, on the reverse strand, counting down.
TGCACAGGGGTGTGTGTGTGTGTGTGTATAAATTTTCCATCCCCTCCATGTCCTGTTGCTACCTATTAGTACTTTCATACATAAATTTTCATATTTTGATGATAGAAATAAAATTATTTTTAAGTTGAACTTTAAAATTATAAGTATCATGTTGATATATATGGTACAGTGCTATGTCACTTAATATGTATTGTTATACATTGTAAATACTTTATTTCAGTAACCATCAAATTTTTGTTATTGGTACTTATTTAAAATCACAATTGTCAGACTATTAAATGGAAGATAAATGTATCCTTCTAATTACCGACAAAGGCTATGGGATGGGAAATATACCAAACTAATAGTGGTTAATCCTGTGACTTAACTGTTCATCAATTAGAAAAACAACAACAAAAACTATGTCTTATATTTTAATATGGTGCGATTATAATTTATTTTTTTCTGAATTCCTGTAATTTTAAAACATTTTGTAATTTAAGGTTACCTCTATTACTCTTTCTCAGTGGGAATTTTCTTGACATTGTTCTTCTTGATCTGGAATAACTTCACACTTTTCAGGATATTCACTAAACCCACTATCAACAATTGAATATCAGTAATATTTTTCAATGACTATGAAAACTCAAATGCTGCCCCACATTTTCAAATCTCCTGCCTTCTGTAGGAAAGAACTGATTCTTGTGTTAGTGAGATCTCTTTAGTTAGCTCTAAAACGAAAGCACTTATATTTTTGTTAAAGACATTATGGTTATCTCTTTCTGTAGAAGTTGGAATGGTGCCATGTTGAAAACCAGTGTAGGAAATTTGAAAGTTGTTGAGAACTCAGAAAGACTCCTTCTTCCACGTTGAGTTATATTTTTTCACACTCTTTGTATCTATACTTTACTATTATTTTTATATGAGTGACAGGTTATGAATTCAAATAATAGTCAGTGATAAAGAGCAAGTGTTACTTTCTCCTTGATTCCACATGTGAATTCTCATTAAATGCACTTGAACCAGGTGCTCACAGGAGATGTGAAAATGTGGGGCAGCATTTGAGTTTTCATAGTCATTGAAAAATATTATTGATATTCAATTGTTGATAGTGGGTTTAGTGAATATCCTGAAAAGTGTGAAGTTACCCAGCTCAAGAAGAAAAGAGGTAAGAAATGACCCAAAGTGCTGAAAAATTAGAATAATTACATCTTCTATGTGGGGATGGTGTGGATGAGCTCTGTTGTGGTTCCTGGAGAGATACTAGAAGGGAACATTAGTACAAAATGAGCATTCATCCTAATACAAGCTTCACTATAGTCATCATAGAGAGTAGAAGACACTTAGCTTTATTTTATTTTTATCCAAACGCCTTTTATTGAGGTTTGTGTAATTTGGAATTCACATTAAAACTATCAAATTAAGCAGTTTTTAATTACGTCTAAATCTGTGCAAATATCACTGCCATTAAGTTTTATGTTTCCATTATATAAAAATTTTCCTGGTGATTTTTTATAGTCTTTGCTCTCAATTCCAGTCCTAAACTGTCATCGATCTGCCATCTATTGCTATGATTTGTCTTTTTTAGATAATTCATTGAAAAAAGTCATTCCTTTGTGATGTTTGTGTCTTCTTTCACTTAGCATGAGCTTTCTGAAGTTCCTCCATATTGTTTAATGTCCATTGTAGTCGTCCATTTCTTCTCAATGGTGAATAATATTCCATGGAATGGATGTGTCACATTTTGTTTATTAGGTTTTTAGCTATTAAATAATACTACTATGGATATTTGTGTACAGACCTTTGGGTGAACTTATGTTTTCATTTCTTTTGTTTAGCTACATAGAACTGAATTTGTTGAGTCATAAACATATTAGTTAACTTTTAAAGAAACTAAATAACTATTCCAAAATAACCTGTTTTTTTTTTTCAACAACAACATGTTTTGTGACATTGTCACCTAAAATTAGTATTTTTGTTCTTTCATATTATAGCTAATCTAACAGATTTGAAGTTATCACTCATTTTTGGTTTAAATTTGCATTTACTAATAACTAATGATGTAGAACATCACTATATGTGCATTATATGTACTAACCATTATATATATCTATTACTAGCCATTGTTATCTTTCATGAACTTTTTAATCAAATATTTTGTCAATTTAAAATGTTTTTATTTATCTTTGTATTATATACTTTTTTCTTTACTGTTCTATATGTATGTATTATATATGTATATGATTTTCAAGTATTTAGACCACCATTGTTTTTATTTATTTGTTTAAATTAAAAGATGAAAATTCTAAATCATTCTCATTTTATATAATATTGTTAATTTTAGGATAAGATTATAATGACCCAAAATGAACAAAACTTGATAGAGATTTGATATAGAATGCATGACATATAGATCAAGCATGTTTTGACATAGCCTCCATTTATCAATTTTTTCTATTATGATTCAAGTTTTAAGTGTCATATTAAAGATCCCCCAAAAGTTTCTCCTACATTTTCTTCCATGTATTTATAGTTTTAATCCATTGGTTGAGGATGATGGTTCATTTTGTATATGGTGTGACTAGAAGTGTAAACACACATTGATGTACATGTCTGTTTAGTAGCACTATTTGTTTTAAAAACTATCCTCACTTTAATTAATATTTGTGTATGTTGTGAAGCAGTAGTCTAGTTTCATTCTTTCACATACAAGTGTACAGTTTTCTCAACATCATTTGTTGAAGAGACATTCTTTTCTCTGTTATACACTCTTGGAAACTCATAGATTATTCATCCATATAATTGTGGGTTTACTCTTGAGCTTGTAAATTTAATTTCATTAGTCTGTGTGTCTGTTATTATTCTGATACCATGCTTTTTAGAACACTATTGGTTTGTAGTATAAATTGAAGTCTGGAAGTGGGATACTTCCATTCTTTTCTGTCAGTATTGCTTTGATTACTTGGAGTCTATTTGAGTTACATATAAATTTCAGGAATGTTTAGTCTATGTCTTTGAAGAATATCATTAAAAGTTTGACAGGGATTGCATTGAATTTGTCTATTTATTTGGGTAAGATTGCTACTTTAGCAATGTTAATTGTTCAATCCATAAGCAAAGACTGTCTTTCATTTCCTTGTGTCTTATATTTTTCTATTTATTTTGACACTATCATATAATTTTTGTTGTGAAGATTCTTTACCTTCTTGCAAAATTTAATGCTGGGTATATATTTCTTTGTGATATAAAATTATAAATGGAATTATTTTCTTGATTTATCTCTTCTAGTTCATTGTTAATTTTTAGGAACACAACAGTTATTTTATTTATTTTAAAAATTTTATTTATATATAAATTTCACATCATTGTAATCCCAGGGATTCACCCCCCCACCCTCCCCACCATTCCCTCCTTACCCTCCTGCCCAAAGTTGTCTGCTTCAGTTTGGTGCTTAACTTGTTTGACTTTTCCTCATGGCATTTACAACAATTATTTTAAAATCTTTATTTTTTTTATCAAGGTAACATTGACTTAAAGCTTTGGTTGTATTTTATAGTTAATAGATATTCTTGGTGTTCTTACTTGACCATATCCATCACTAAAGGACCCATAGTCTTCCACTATAGTTGAGCTACATCCTGATTCTTTTCTCAACCCCTTTTGCATCTTCCCTTTTTGCAGTCATATATCCAAGGTTTGTTATTGGTTTGACTTTATCTAGCTCTTGTCTTGCTTTTTGCTTTTAATAATACTTGTGAATCTTTTATTCGTTTTGACACACAAGTAGAACAATCACAAATAATATATACAGATCCCTTTTTTTCCAAACTAATTGCTTTCGATTAGGAAACTTTTCTTCATTTGGAATAATATTTAATGACTTAGATACTTACTATATCTACTTAAAAATATCAAATTACCAACACACAGATTAATGTTTGATTATATATTACTTATAACATATAGCAAAAATATACGCTACTTTTAAAAATTTTAATATATTAGCCTTGGATTATAACATTATACATGTTTCAAGTATATATCATTATAGACATCTGTATGTATAGTATTAAGTTCACTACAACCAATACTGTTTTTCACTATACCATGTGTTCATTCATTCAGTTTTGTCCTTATATTCTAGAAATTTGTTTATTCATTTAATTTTGTTATAATTATGTTATGATGTTACTTTGTCTTATTTCACTAAACATGCCCTCTGGGGCCTTCCATGTCATTGCAAATGGCAAGATTTAGTCTTTTAAGTTCTAAGTAGTATTTTAATTGCATATATCCCACTTCTACTCAATTCAGTCAATTGTCAATGAGCATCCAGGCTGTTTATCATGCTATTGTAAATTGCACTGTAATTAACATGGAGGTGTGCATATCTTTTCAATATAGTACTTTCGTGTTCTTTTAGTAAATACCCAGAAGAACACATGGAATTCCTATTTTTAAGTTTTTGAGGAGTTTCCAAATCACGTTTCATAATGGCTGCACCAATTCACATTCCTACTAGTATCACTTATTTCTTCATTTGTTATAGCCTTTCCATTTTCATATTCACTCACTAAATGGTTTGCTGGTCCACTGCTCATGCCACATGAAAACAAAACTTCAGGCTTTCAGAGCTAAAGGTTTTTCACATTCATTTGTAACCAAAAGTGCCAATGTATGACCATCCCATGTCTGATCTCTGTGGGAATGAAGTGAGCTTCCTGTGTAACGAGACCATTCTACCCTATCATCGGCATATTTCACATATGTGAAAAAAGAGCTAAAACACAGGCTCTGTCATATGCAAAGAAACCACAGGGTTTTTTTTTTTGTTGTTGTTGTTGATCTTCAATAGTGTCATAGCCATTTTTCTTGATAAATGGTTCTTAATTCAAGGTTTGTAAATATTGCTTTTTATTGATCTTAGAACCTAGAAATAATTCTTAAATAATTCTTTACAGTTTACCATTTGTTTTTTGGGACTAGAATGATACACTTACCTTTTCACTATACCATAGTATTAAGTCCCAGCTCTGTTCATTGATTTTGGTAGGAATTCTATTTTCTGAGTATTTAAACTTATTCTTGTTACTACAGAATAGCAGTATTTTGTGGTCTAGAAAAAATGGTAGCACTCACTTGAATGTACTCTATATACCATCACTCTGTTTGGTGTTTATAGGACCTGTAGTATTTTTTACAACTCTGAAGTATAGTGTCTTAGTTATACAAGTGTAAACACTGAAGATTAGAGAGGCAAATGATTTGCCCTTTTGTACTGTTACTAATAGTGCCATTGATTGTGTTTCTTTTTTTTTATATTGGGCTTTTATCTTTTTTTATTTATATATATTTTACATCATACTGTCTTAGGTAGTTTGGTACAAATAAGTCATATTCAAATGGAAGTTTTTGTCATTTTTATCTTGGTGAGTCAGTTAAATTTAATTCGATCAACATTTCTCAAGTACTGCTCTACCGTCAAGTAATGTTCTAGTTGCAAAGTGTGAAGGACAGGATTTCAGGGAGAAAAATTGAAGGTAGTTAATGTGAAACAATAAGGCAGAATAAAATATGGTTCCTTCTTTCAAGGAATTCATAATCCCAAAAGAATAGCCAGATTGTTTCAACCAATCATTATACAATTGACTAGTAGTGTTCTAACACTGTGATTTTCAACTCTTAATGTGTATATAAGTTACACGTCAAACTTCAGGTTTTGATCCAATGGGTTTCATCTGAGATTTTGCATTTTAAGTAAATTTTTAGGTGCTATTGATGTGCTGATTTATGAATTGCACTTTAAGGAGCAGAGCGCTAGTGTAGATGTAAGCAAGGTAATAAAATAACATAGAAGATATATTATTTTTTGCTACAGTTAATTGAAGAAGAAAATAGTTATCCCAGAGATATTAAACAATTTGTACTTCAGGGTCATTTTTAAAATGTCATTGAATATATACTGGAATTGCATACCATTTGATCTGAGCCTTAATTGACAAATAGAATTATAATATGTAGAAAAAAATTCTTTCCAAGTAGAATGAGAAAGTTTGGTAGTCATGGAAATAATTTCCTAGTGCTTGGTCAAACATGAAAAAAATCAAGTAAATAAATCAAAAAAAAATGAGCAAATGCCCTTTTTTGATAGCTGAAACAGAATATTTATTTCAGAGAAATTTCTAAAAATGAGGCTATTCATTAGGATAGTATTTGCTGCAGGACAAAAAGGATAATGAAAAAAAGAGCACCCAAATGTCAGTAGCTTCAAGAAGTAAAAGATTATTTTTCACTAAGATATTTAAAATGAATATTCCCTGATGAACATTAAAAGGGAGAGGCACACTGGTTTCTTACCTCTTTGCCACTGATATTGAAACCCATTATTTCTCACTCCTGGACTAGTTTTTACTCTGATACATCTCCTCAAGATTCAAAGGATTGCACAGGTAAAGTGATGTGAGCTTTATCAGTGAGTTGTTGATTATTTTCTGGAATTCTCTCTTTTAAGTTTGTTTTAATTTCATGTTATAGTGCATGGTGAATTTCAAGTCTTAATGATTCTGTTAAATTCTATACTTCTTATTGAAGATATAGATTGTGCCTTTTTTTTCCATAATTCTTTATTCTCAAAATTTTTCCCTCACAACTGGGTAGATTCCTTAGGAGATGAGTGAAAGGAGAATCTCTATTACTTCTGCCATTTAATTTGCTAGTGCTTGGTTAGACATGAAAATAATCATGTAACTTAAAGACTCGGTATAAACTCTAAAAATGTAAACTCTGTATCGAGTAGTGGATGTGGAATTACCTATAAAAATATATTCTCTATATGTGCTCTTAAAGGAAGGACTTTTCTTGAAATCTATTACAATAAAATATAACACCTTTTATACATTTCAGGATATTAAAATTACATTTTCTTTGTTGACATATTCAGTAGATAAAAGGGACTAGGCCAGAAGAAAGTTCAAGTACTGACTCAAGTCCCAGTGCTCAGTATTCACTTAGCTTTGATGACCCCTTTCCAAGTTTTGAGTTGGCTTTTTTATGTAATAGGATAATAATGTCCATATCCTTTCCTCATATTACAATTTTAATAATATTAAAAATGAAATATACATACATGGTCTGATAACAAAGAAAAGTGATATTTAAAGATAACATGTTTAGGGAAAGAAAATCTTAAGAAAGGAAGGAAAGATAACAGAAAATTTATTAATATTTTGTTACTGAAATAACATAATATTAAGATATCCAAACATAACATTTCATTTTATCACGTATCCAAGATATTAATCTTATTTACTAGTATTAAATTAAACTTAAGATTAAATCATTGTTATAAAAATTATTGGAACACAAGGTAAGATTGATTTTAAGACAGAAATATTTTTGTTTTGTGTTGTTTAGTTATGCATGGATGATATTACATATTTGTAATTTCATATACAATTCATAATAATGAATTTAATATTTTTAGTGTAAAATGAAAACTGGACATTTTAACCACTCTGAACTATTTTCAGAGTTTATGCAGAGTTTTTATTTGCTTATTTTCATGTCTGACCAAGCACTAGCAAATTAAAAGGTGGAAGATAATAGAGATTCTCCTTTCACTCATCTCCTAAATTATTCTCACAATAAATGCTTTTAAGTAACTGTCTAATGCTGTATACATCCTCCACCTCTTAATTTAAGTCAATAATTTAGTAGTTTCATCCAACTGTATGTTTTAAAATCAGCTAGAGTAATATTAAAGCTTACTGAAGACAGTAAACTTTTATTCTAGGAAATTTGAATGAGGCTTAGATCTAGTTACTCTAAAAAATATTAGTTATAATGTAGGTAGTTCTGGAAGGATGAAGCATTGCCATGGACTTGTTTATTTTAATCATAAGTTGCTACATAAGTCCTGTTAAGATGTTTAATGACCTTTGGGAAAACTATGAGTAGACTCCATAGGTTTACGAATGAATAGAAATGTTTATGCATGTTATTGTAATCACTTTTCATAGATAATTTATTAATTCGGTGTGAAATAATAAAAGTTAATTTGAGATTCACTTACTCCAGAATGAAGTTACAATTTATCTTGATAAATTTACAAAAGGCCAAACCAGGAACATTTCTTTGTAATTTTACCTATTGAAATAGGTAAGAAGCTATACAGTTTAGAACAGCAATATATCCCAGGAAAAAAATCCAGATTAATCATTTCTGTTTACCATTGATTTCTCCCATCTGAGTATACCTGCTAAAATGCAAAGTATATTGTGTGGCTTCCTCACTGAAGTTTCTCAGCTTCTGATGGGCCTCCAGCTCATCAGCTCATCAGCCTCCAGCTTTTCCATGGGGTTTGTGTGGTTCAAATTCAGATGGGATCAGAAATCGTTCAGTGTTATTGGCAAACCAGGTTTGTTGCTGAGCTGAGACCCTTCAGAGAATAGGGCCTTTTCTTTTTCTAAATCATTTATTTTGATTATTTTGATAATGAGTAGAAAAATAGTAAAACAACGTGCTTAACCAAACTTACCAAAGGGAGCATCTGGCCTTTTAAAACCAGCCACACACCAGGCTCTTCCCAGCCCACACATGCAGCAGCAAGACCACATAAACTTTAAGAGGGAGACAGAAACAAATTACTTATTAAAAGGGCAAAACAAAAGTCATTGAGGAGTACAAGGAAACCTCTTTAGCAATCTTATCACACAGTCCAGTCTCTAGTCCAAAGAACACATGACTGCAGCAGATGAAGGAACCAAGATGGCACCACCACTCCTCCTTCAAACACAGCTTCACTCACTACAAACCAGAAGAAGCCAAGATGGTGTCATTGATCCTTCTTCAAAATCAGGAGATTCAAATCCAATGAGGAAAATCAGGATGCCATTGTCAATTCTCTAAAGGGCACAGCTCCGGCATTCTTTCAGCTCCAACTCCAAAGTGGCCTGGCATCAGCAAAACTCACTTTATACAACAGCAGCAACCACTTCAGATGTTTTACGATGAAAACAGCAGGACAGCAAATTCTCTTCAGTTCTCCAGACAATTTCCAAGCTTCACAGTTTCAAAGTTAAACCAAGTTTTCAAGTACCACGTTTTCAAGACAGCTTATACAAGACAGCCTATGCTTCCCCAGGCTCCAACTGGCCCTGGCTAGGCCCTGTCTGCTTCTGCCCCTGGAGGCTGGCAGCTCCCGCTGCTCCTCTGCTCTCTCTGTTATCTGTCTTTCTCTCTCCTCTCCATGTATTTTGTCACAGTCTCGTCCCTAATCTTCTGATACTAATCCTATCACAAGGAGGCTTTTCCAGGTCTACACCCACCAATGAATGAATATGCCATTTTAATGCAGCACCACCAGTACGGGGGGGCACAGCCCTCCAATTTCATCACAGCCCCTCTCACAGTTATTCCTCACCTTCTCATTAAGACTTTTTTTCACTTCTTGTTCTTCAGGTACTGTTTTAGCTACACAGAAAGTTTTGAAAGTTTATGATTTTCCCTTTTGTGAGCTTACATGCTGTGACTGAAATAGATAGCATCCAAAAGATAATGTAAGATTAGTGTAGTGGTAAAAATTTTTGGTAAAAATCTGCTCAGGTTATGAAGAAAGTACAAAGGATTGACATCCCTCATGCCTCCCAGAAAAGTGGGCCAGAAGAGGCTTTGTAGGAGTAGTTTGGAATCAATCCAAAAGAAATAGGAGTCTGCCAGTCAATGAATTGAGGAGGAAGGCCTTCCTAGTAAGTGAAATTTATGAGCAGATGCCTAATATGGAGTGAACAAAAACTTGGAGTTTACTTGGATCTACTTTCTACTACTACAGAAAGTTAGTTCTTTCTGATGCGTTTAGTATCAGAAATTATTCAGTACTTTTGAATAGTTAAAACTTTTTGAAGATGTTATAGCATCATGAAATACTCATTACTTTTTATTCAGGTTTCTTGTAGACTAGTATTTAGGGTTACTTTTAATTTTAATTTTTTTTTTTTTTTTGCTTTACTGGGTGCAAAATGGTACATCTGTTTACTTGGAGTTGGCACAGTGGACAGGCTATGTGTCATCAGAGTTATATGTATTTGGGGTCACTCCTCTTCCACCTACTCACATGTAACCAACCAAGGGCAATTTATTTAAACTTTCAGAGTCTTAGTTTCTTTATTCCTAAAACAGATACAAATATTGATACTTTAGTGTTGCCTTTAAGAATAAATAATGTGTTCTTATGATACATAGGTTAGCCAATCCAAACTAATCCTTCAATAGATATCAAGTATTTCTATTTTATTGGTTGATATGTCAGTTTATATATTGAAGTATCAAATTTATTGAAAATCAGGAGACATAGAAAATGAAACATGAAAATACAGTTTAAGATAGCTAAAAATACATAAGCAGATATATTAGATTTAATAAACTATATTTTGTTCCTTCATTAATAGGCAAAATCTCAAGTGCTAGCCAGTGTACTTGACGTTGCTCATCAGTTTATAAAGGAAGCTAATCCAGTTGGATCAAAAGAAGAAGTTCACTCTGCTGGAGAGACTAGTGAAAGTATACATGAATCCAAGCCACAGGTTCTGCAAAGAAGAAGCTCTGAGGTAAGTTGAAGGAAATCTATGGTATCTTTTTCCACCATCCATGATTACGGTGATTGCCATAGTTGGAGCTAGACAGTGTTTTGTGGTTATGTTGTTGTTTAATGTGATTTTTTTTAATTAATCAATTTGATTATAAACTTATTTTAAGAAAATTGCTTTGATTCTACTGAACACTGATTTCTTGATGCATGATAATTTGACTGTATATTTTCTGGGTATTTCCATCATTTCAGGAAATACTTAAGTCTTTGTGAGAAATAGGAACCAATTTTATATTAGATTGAACTTCAGAGAATAGAGAAATATAAAACCTTGCCAAGTTCTCTAGGTCACAGACAATTTCACTGCTATTTAAAATCAAATTTAAACCAAACTGGCAGTTATGGAGATTGAGTACTAATCCCTAGTTGTGCTGAATAGACTTTCATTGACCCATGTATAAATGTATGTATATATATTTAGATATATAGCTAGATAGATTATAAAACTATTGATTCTTTAATAAGAAATAAACTTCCTCATATTTTTATATGTGCAACAATCCTCAGTTTTTTTAGATGCTACTCACCTTTTCACCATAATTCAGATACAGTGAGTAACTGTCAAAATCAGTATTTTTTAAATTTTGCCAAAATCACCACTTTATTAGCTAGTGATCATCAGACTTGAACTTTGGTCTATTGAATTCAAACTCATGTTCATAGAATGTGAAAGAAAATGTGCTCTATGCTAGAAAAATCTCTTTCCAGCAGAGAAACTATATTTGTATTGCCCAGAAAATTCAGCATATGTGTGTTTTCTTTCTAATAGACCTATGAAGGGTATTTGTGAAGACTCACTGAGTGATTTATAGCATCATCATTATAATAATAATAATTTATTGATGGTTAACTTTATGACAGATACTCATCTAAATATTTTATATGCATTCTCTCTTTTTGTACTTTCTTCATCATTCCTATTTTTTGAATGAGAAGAGTGACAAAGAATTTTTTTTTATATTTTTAATAAATTGCACAAGGTATTGTTGATAGAGAAATTCAGATTTGAACCAGATCTTTTAATTACGTTACTTTTTTTCAACCACTACTTAGAACCTGTGGTTTGAAGGGTTTCTCCTTTTCAGCTGTCATTTTATACAATTTATCCTCTCAATAAAGATATTGGTAATGGTAAATCACCAATAACACTTGGTTTTCAGTATTGTGCTTAATCCTTTACATGTTTTACCTTTTCCTGTAATTGTGATAACTATGTCAGTTTTGTGTTATAAATATGCCATTTAACATATGAGGAAAGCTGTGAGGCTGTGAGGCCTTCTAGTCTACTAGAAGGCTATTATAGAACTTGCTCCATTGCCTGTGCCTTTATTCACTCTTTCACCCATCCATCCATCCATCCATCCATCCATCCATCCATCCATCCATCCATCCATCCATCCATCCATCCATCCATCCATCCATCCATCCATCCATCCATCCATCCATCCATCCAGTTATTAATTCCCACAATAAATGCTACCGTTTGTGCTCTTAGGTAACTTTGTAATGCTGTATACACCTTCCACTTTTTAACTTAAGTCAGTTCTTTAAAACCTATTGAAATGAATTTTGGTGGAAGCCTATCTTTGAGCTTTCCAATTTAGCAAGAATAAGTTACTTTTCAAAGTTCTTTCTCTCACTGTTATGCTCACCCATTCTTTTATAGGGCTTCCCACCATTTATCACCTGAAAGTTCTCTTCTCCAGTATTTGTTACTTTTTCTCTTATTGCTATTCCAAAGATTCACATTATTATTTTCTTAAGGTACTAAAGTTTTATAAAGTAGAAAATACATTTCATTCTCTTTCTCTTCTGGTACCCAATAATGGTTCATGTTTTGTGATCATGTACTTCTTCAAACAAATGTTGGAGTACTTTGCATATTGCTCTGGAATCAAATTATTTTGTATGTAATAATTTTGACATACACCCTATAGCTTTCTCACTCAATACAGTAACTGTAAATTACTCCATTTATATGGATGTGAAATGATATTTTAAAATATACATTTTCCTCTGATCAACATTTATATGGTTTTAATCTTTTGATGCTACAAATACTTTTGAAGATGATTACTCTTTTCTATCATTTATCTATCAATCATCATGCTTATCAATTGTTCTCTAACTCTATGAAATACTGAAATTCTTAAGTAAGAGTGATCTGTACCGTAGATTGATATTTACTACCAAATCCCTATAACATTTTCTCTGGTTTCTTTTCTAAACTCGCTATTTCCTAGTTTCTCTTTCTCTTACTCTACTATGTGGAACTTACTCTACTATGTGCTTGTGTTTTCAACTTTTTTTTTAAGTTAAGTACTTTTCTATAGCAAGTTAGGATCCTTGGTGGCTTGACTCTCCTTATCTTAGTAGTTGGTATTTTCTCATATTCCACTTTTTCTAATAGCAGTAAAAATAATTTACATGCTCTTTCACTTCATGTCCAACACATAATATTACCTCTCGCTGGAATACTTGCCCTGCTGCTTTTTTCCTATAGAATTCTTATTTGCCTGAGTTAAGTACCTGTTCCTTTGCAGCCATCTGTATTGTGGTCAACAACTAGCAAGTAGTTTCTAGAAGATTCCCAAATGTCTTTTCTTTATATTAAATTTGTTAACATGTGTTTAACTGTATTTTCATACTTGTAACAGTTTTCCCATTTATTTTGCAATTAAATATTGGGCATAAATGTTTCCCTTCCTGTAAGTGAAAGGCATATAATAGAGATCTAGCAATTCAATAAGTATAGATAAACCATAATTGATAATTCAGTTCATATGGAGTTTATTTTACTTGAGTAAAATAAAGTTTTTTTCTATTTTGGGTATTTTATCTAATTCACTGAGCAACTGTTATCTTTATTCATTTCTGTGAATTCACAGTGGTTGCATATTTTGTATTAAATTCACCTTTCTATAATATGGTGAGAAGCTTGCAACATTTTCTATATGTTAATTAGTCTATTCACTCAACTTTTAGTGAGCACCTATTTTGCATCATGTTTGCTCTAGACAAAAGAGGAAAATATTCTTGATCTAATTGCATTTTAATAGGGAGAGACAAATAGCATGTAGACTAAATTCACATGGAGAGAAGGCATGGGGAGAAAAAACCTGAAGATAAAGTATTAGAAAGTGAGGAAGAAAGATGCTATACTTTCAGAATTTTTAGTTGTCATCACCTATTCTCTGAGAATGCGACACTTGAGCAGTGACAAAATGAAATGTCTGAAATGACTTGAGCTGATATGGAAAAGGATCATTCCAGGCATTGGGTAAACAAGAATAAAGTCTGAAAAAAGAATATGCTTGATGAATTTTCCTAAATGGTAAGAATATATGGTGAGCTGGAATAGACTGAGTGAGAGAATTGGAGGTGCTGAAATAAATGGAAAAGCTGTACAAAGTTATTTGGAACTTTGTAAGTCCTGTAGGAACTGTTTTAATAAAGAATCACAGGTAGGTTTTGAGTAAGAAAATGACACGATCAAATTTATATATAAACTAATCTTTCCACTGTGGGGAGATTGAAGGAAGTAGGAGGAGGAGGTTGGAGAACAGAAGGATTAACTACAGGGCTATCTCTGCATTCTGTGGACTGGAGAATTCTGTTGAATAAAATCTAATAAATCCTCAACCCTCTAGTTTTCATTCTGAGGAGAACATTTATGATGGCCAATAGAGTTTCAATGGAATCAGATACACTATTGTAAATTATAGTCTTAGGCTTTTAGTAGTGAGCTTGATGTATAGTATGTACTCATGTTTGTTCTCAGTGATGAAAACCTGAAAACTATATACAATATTGTGCCAATAAGAGATAAAATATGTATTGCAATAATGTGTTTTATAATGCTCAATAGTTAATGTTACTTATATTTTAAGATATGGAAATTTTAGCATAGTTATACTTTAGTTTATTTTTAATTGATTTAGGTAGAAATTGCAACATCTGAAAAAGGGGAGTGTACACAACCATGTGATATACTCTTGTGTGAAGGCACATTCAATGAAGAAACTTCTGCCCAGTCCTTTCAGGATGCTTTAAATGAATGGAGAACTGGACATGATGATGATGATGACAGGAAAAAAAATTTACATGCAGTAAAAGCAGGTACAAATATTTGTAAAATGAACATTGTAAAGTAAAGCTGAATTTATTTTGTCTCCATTCTCTGTGAATATAAATGCAATGTTCAATAATTATAAGCACTGATAATAGTAGTGTGATGTAACTCTTCAAAGCAGTCTTCACTTTATGATTATTTATTTGCAGTTTTATACTTAGAGAGTGCTGCATTGGAAATTAGAGATATCTGTGTTTCTTGTGTAAATTCAAAAGCTTTCAGTTTTTACTATTGAGTATGATATTAGCGATGAGTTTGTTAAATATTATTTTTATTTTTTTTTTTTTTATTCACAAATAAGTGTTGAATGTTATCATGGAACAGGGAAAATATAGAAAACCTGAACAGTCACAATCTAATTTTAATTTCCTATAATTTTTTCATTCCATGATTATTTTTATATATCATATTAAACTATTATTTTGATTTTTTCAACCATTAAAATTATAAAAATTGCTTTTAGCTTAAAGACTACATAGAGAGTTAGTGGACAAGATTTGGCAAGTGTTTTTGTTTGCTGACTCAGCTATCAAATGCATTTTTTCTATTTCTATGAACAAATGTATCCATCATAAACAGTTTGATTTTATGGAACAGTAATAACAGTGTCTTTGCATTATCATTCTAGATCTACATTAACTATCCTGCTTTGTACCATTATGTAATACAAAGAACTGTTATTGTCTTCTATTGCATAGAAGATAATGCTTGCCCATTAGATAGATTTATGATGATAAAAGGTTTTGATCAATAGATCTTTCTGTCACAGAATGATTATCTCAAACCCTTTTCACCATGGAGGGACAGTAATTTATTCTCATGGAAAAAAACAACAACAAAACTAGATATTTCAGATGCAGATTGGCATCATCTGTCCACGGTGTTAATTAGCAATAGCCTTGTTTATCAACATGGTATCTTAACCTATGTTGCTTGGACCAGTACACTTATTTCATAATCAAAGAAGTATAGCAATATGTTCATCCCTATGGAATTTATTGATCTTCTCCATCAATAATCTAGAAGTAACTAGATTATTAAGTTTTATGGACTATCCTGCTGAAGGTCCATTTTGGGTTCAGTTGAGAACTTCTTGGGAGGATTGTATGCCTTTCCTAGAAGTTTTGTATTATATGGAACTCCAATCTTGCTTTCATTAATCTGCAAGTTGATAATACCCATTGAAATTTTTAGGTTAACTAATGAAATGAATTTATATTCAACAAAAAGTTTCAACATATGTCAAGTGTACTGACTCATGTTTAGACAAGTCTCAAATAATAAAATTGCTATTACACAATCAAGAAAAGATAGATTTCAACTGGAAAACATTGGCTCACTTATTAATTTTTCTGTGTCCAGTAATAATCTCCACTACAAAAATGTGGCAACCCAGTGAAAAGAGGACTTCTATGGTCTTGAACACTTTAGGAATGAAGATTTGATTCATTACACCAAGCAAAAAAGGTCTTGGCAGACAGTGAAGGGAATGTGGACTGAACAGTTACAGGAGGAAATTATAGTAATCAAGTCAACTTAGATTTCAAAACCAAACAAAAAGTTCAACCACAGTGACAACACAGTTTGTTTTATATTGAGTATCTTTTTCTTTTTTTTCCTGTTCTATGACACATACTAGTGGCATTTGTCATTTAAATTTAAGTTTTGGTTGGGAGAATTCCTAATTAAAATCTCCACTGTGCACTGTGACTGTAGGATTTTGTTTTATCCTTGTGCTACAGACATTAGTGTGTTGTGTGACTTAGAGAGAGAGAGATTTAGATGTAAAAGATGTAAACTCTGTCTCTGCAGACCCATTATCTCCCATTTTAACTTACTTTATGCTCCCAGAGGTAGACCTATAGAGATTGTACCACCTGAATTCCTTGTTCAGGCTTTTGGTTGGTTTTGGCCGATTGGAGACTCTAACCGTATATAGTAGGGTGAGAAAAAAAAGAGTACTTACTACCCATTTCCTTTAATAGCTGAATTTCTCTCAGAAGCTATATCTTATACCTATGTTATTAGACCTACTCGAATGACCTTTTTTCCACTGCCATTTTCAGTAATTTCTGATAGCATCTTCTTATTTTATCCTGTTAAACCTAGTATTTGTAGCAAACTTCTATTTTAAGTGTTTGGGTGCCTCAACATCATTTTCTCCCTTATCTCTACCAACACAATTACAGATTAGTCTCTTCATTCACCTTTTTCAAATTACCCCTTTGTATATCCATTTTCTTGTCAGGACCTTGATTGATAAAGATGATCAGAAAAAGTATTTATAGATAACCAAGATTTAAGCTGAGGTCTAGAAATGAGTGGGAGAATGGAGATTTAAAATAGCATGGACAAATGATTCATCATGGAGAGAGTTTATTGTGTTAATGGAAGTGAAATTAGATGAGGGTATTACAGCACAGCAGTCTAGAGAGAAATTGAATTTATTCACTTGGAAAGACACGTCTTCAAAGAAGCAATGTGACATACATAGATATAGGAAGAAAGTTGGCAAAATTTATTTTTAAAACTACAGTGTTTTTAAATAAAGAAATGATGTTGTCAGTGTTGCTAATCTGAAGAAATAATTTCAATGAGGACTGTTGCTGATGTCACCTGTGTTTTTATTCTTTGCCCCAGAGAATTATATATATAACTGTGTGTGTATTATATGTATATGCTTATAACTTTTCTCTTTTCCTAAGATATTAGATATATAAAATACATTTGTAAACATTTTATGAAGAAAAAAATAATAAATACCTTTCTAGCCCCTCTAAGAGATTATCATTAATCTGAATAGTCTTTTTTTAAATTTCCTTGCACATTGTTAAATGGAAAGTTAGTATTCTTTTGCAACATGCATATTTCACTGAATACTATTAATATTATTATTACTACAAAAATCTGCATAGTTGTATTTCATTAATTTTCCTTATGTTAAATGAGCATAACACTATTACTATTACCTGTTTAAATATTGATTATTTTAATGGTTTTCCATTTTTTTTCCAGTGCAAGCACTGTTGTTACTAATATTCTTGCTTAAGTTTGCTGGTATAGATGTACACACATTTCTAGGATGTGTATTCCTGAGAATGGAATGAATAAATCATAGGATGTACATATAGTCAACTATACTAGATAGAGCTTAATAATTTATGAAAGTACTTGTATCAGTTTACAATCCCACCTGCAATATATAGCTTTGGTTGTTTTCATTATTATGAACATTCAAGATTATAATTAACATTTGTACTTATTATATAATATTAAAGATTAAAGTTTTTTTGCTGGTCTGATAAAGAGAAAGTGGTAAATTTAACTTATATTGCTTACTACAAAGATCACTGAGTATATCTAATGCTTTTTCCCATTTAACCGAAATATGCTTTGAATTTCCAAGTTTTCTAATAATTTCTGTTATTAACTTTTTAATATTTTTTAGCCCACTAAACATTCTTTTCCTTCAGTGTGAGAAGCAAGTACTTAAAATGATCTAGAAGGTTCTATGTGACCTGAAGTTCATTATCCCTGTAATCTACTGTTACTCTCCACTTGTTCTCCTTCAGCCACACTGACCTCCAGACTCTTTCCTATGAAAATACCCATCATTGTATCATATGAACATTGGGACAGCTCATGAATTTTCACTTAGACGTTATCAAGTGACCCTTGAATCTAAGGACTAAACCAAAATCTAAGATACATAGTTTAAGTTGCATTTTGGTTTAGTCCCTAGACTATAACTCCTGAACATGTATATGATCTTATGTATTGTGGAATTCTAAATATAGACTATCTTGCTAAATTACATAATTAAACATAGATGGCTCAGTGTCTTTAATATGTTTTTCAGAAAGTTCAGTAATAATATTTACAAGAAAATTAATCCAAAATAATCTAACATTTTCATTTCTTGGAGCTATGGCATTAGTAATGGGAAAAAAATGAATCACAGGCAAGCTGACTCCCTTACCCTCATCACCATTCTAGTTGTGGATATTATAGCTCTTGAGCACAGTGGAATTTCTATATGACTCACCAGAAAAAAGAGTTTCTTTATTTTCTCTCACCTACCTTTCAAGAAATGTGTGACATGTAGACATATATATGTAGGTATGTTTTTATTATTTTAGTGAAAAGGGAGTCTGACAGTGGTGCATCTCCTTTTCTCTCTGACATACTTGGTAATGGTCTTATGACCCTATTCTTCCAGATTTGTTGGATTCTGGTGGTGTTTCTGAGAACATTATCAGTTTGTATTCTTGAACAGTACTCTTATGAAAGAAGGGGAGTAGAGTGACTTGCACCCTTTTACTTCATTTCTATTGTTGGTATATGACTATTTCTAGATTCTAATCATTAAAGTCTACAATATAATATTGGGGCTAAAGTCTAGTATAGAGTGTACAATATATCTTTTTCTGTATTTACTACTTAATTTTTCCTTCAACAACTCCCCTCTACCTCTGTGACAATAGTCGAGAGAGAAGGTTTATCTGGAAGGTGGAAAATCTACTAACTCCTGTATTTATGCTGCTTGTTTCCAGTAAATCTCATCAGTTCCAAATAATTCTAATAGTGTTTTACATTAGTAGTAATAGTGTTTTACATTAGTAGTAGTTTTACATTAGTTGTTTTCCTATGATATGTAAATATTACTGCTAGTGGGCCTTTCTGTATAGCTGTTTACAGAATACTGTTTGTCTTCTTGTTCAACTTTATCATTATAAAGAATTAGTTTTTTTTAAATTTTTGTGAGTCAGATCCATTCATTTCAAAAGATTGCTGAACAAAGCTGTCTAACTCATTTAACAATTCATTAATATTTAATACTTTGCATTATTTAAATCTAGAACTATTGATTATATAGACAAATATCAAATGCATTCAGCTCAAAAGTGGTTAGTTCTGAATGTGAAGAGAAGATATGGAAATTTATATTCTAGGTTAATGTATTCTAGGTCACATTAATTATTCACATTGTATTTACGTTTACAGATTCATTGGAAGAATGTGAAGTACAAACTAATCTGAAAATTTGGAGAGAACCACTTAAGATCGAATTTAAAGAAGACAGTCTATCCTATATGGAAAAATTATGGCTTAAGAAACACAGAAGGTATTTTCTGAATCTGCACATTATTAATGAGAAATATAAAAGCTATTTCTGTTCCTTGTTTGTATGCCATGTTTTTGTAGCATTTTATATATGCTTCACATTTGCATAAATGATTTTAAAGCAACCTTAAATCTTCATGAAGTGTCTACTGTTCTAATAAGAATTTTAAATCTATTTATGCATATAATGCATCATTGACTTAAGGTTTGTCTTAGAAAATATGTATGTAGATGTGAAAAAAAGATATAGATAGGACATAGTTTAAGGATAAGAGCAAACATAAATTAAAAATTATTTTGAAGAGGTTTTTTTATCAGTTATTTATATTCACTTAAACTTTTGTGCCTTTGCTTTTCAGATTCTGCTTTTTAGTCTTATTAATTAGTATTCAAATGTATTTTATTCAGACTGTATCATTACAATACCACTTCAAGAATCATGAAGTTAAGCAACTAGATGTTAATGCACATTTATGACATTTCTTATGGAATCATTCATAACTTTATCATCATATAAGAATGATGTCCAAAGGTACATTTATTGACCATCATCATAGTTTTCCCTATAGTTGTGTTCACATTGTTGTGCAAAGGAATCAGTTAGGGGCTATTGTTAATAGTTTCTTTTTCTGGAGATCTGTTGGAGGGTAGAGGGAACTGAGATGCTACATTTCTGAATTCTTATCAGATGTCAGGTAATACTAGTGTGGAGAATGACAATCCCTGAACTGCATTCTCCTGGTGAGTACCTGAGGAATGGTAATCAACCCCTGACTTCACCTTTTGTCATGCAGAGTTCTGCTGAGGTGTAGTCTGCCATCTTTGGGACATTTAGTGAGCTGTAATTTGTTCTTTGCCTAGTTCCTAATTCATTACTATTTCTGATTCTACCCACCAAACCAATGCAATATAGAGAATTTAAATTTCTTTTCCCAATGCAATTACTTCAGAATTTTGAAATTAGTCTTCATGTTAACATTGAAGCTTCTATTTGAAAGGGTAATATATCTTTCCTCACTCTTTTTCAACTACTTTTCACGGGGCAGATTTTGTTATTTTTGATGTGAGATTTGAAATATAGAGCAGACACTCCATCCAATACCTTGTTCATTTGGTATCCACTGGGTATAGCATCTTGCATTTACACTGTGCATCTTACATTGTACATTGATAAAGAACATTTATCAAAATCAAGAAATTAAGAGTGGTACAACATTCTTGACTAAAGTTTACCACATTGTCTTGATACACTCATCTGCTCTGGGGCACTTAGCTTAGAGTTTTGCTGCAGTGAATAGATGTGCAGTAAACATTCAAACATTTCCTTTTGGATTAGTGTTCTTGAATTTTTTTTTTAATAGATACGTAGGAGAGACTAATGGATCAAATGACAAATCTTTGTTTAATGTTTTAGCTACTTCCATACTTCTTTTTATAAGGGCTGGGCCAGCTTGCATTCCCACTGGTATTGAGGCAGGTTCTCTTGCATCTACATGCTCACCAGAATTTGATAATTTCTGGTATATTCCATATGTGTTATTCTTAAGGCTGTGAGATGGTATCTCATTGTATATTACTCTAAGAATGAGTGATATTTAATATTTTTTCCATATACCTGCTTTCCATTCTAATATCTTTGGAGAAGTGGCTGTTTAATTCTTTCACCCATTTTTTTTTTTGATTGGTCTATTTATTTTTATTTGTAAATTCCATGGGCTCTTTATCTTTGATATCAGTCATTTTTAAGATGTTTGGTGTGCCGATATTGTCTCCCATTCAGTAGATTGTCTCTTCATTTTAGTAATGGTTTCTTTAATTGGACAAAAGCTTTTTAGTTTGATGTAGTTTCAACAGTTCATGTTCTTTTATTTTCCTTGCTGTTGTGATGAATCCCTAAATTCATCACAAAACTTTCATCACAAAGCTTATATCATGAACTGTTTTGCCTATGTTTTCTTCTATGTGTTGTATGGTTTTAGGTTTTACATATAAATCTTGATTCATTTTGAGGTGATTTTGGTGTATGTTATGAGATTTTTATCTAATTTCATTCTTTTGCGTGCAACTGTCTAGTTTTCCCAGCACTATTTATTGAAGAGGTCATCTAAGTTCCAGTGTGTGTTTTTGGATCCTTTATCATAGACTACTTGTCCATACATATGTTGTTTTATTTCTAGTTTGTTTCTCAGTTTTATTCTGTTGATCTGTGTATCTGTTTTTTCCCTAGTGCCTAGTGCCATATTGTTTCATTTTATGTGACCTTATAACATATCTTGAGATCTGGAAGTATGATACCTGAATCCTCCTTCTTTTGTCAAGATTGTTTTTCATAATTCAGGGGTTTTGTGGATCCATGTTCCTTTCAGTAGTATTTGCTCTAGTTTTTTAAAAATATACCACTGATACTTTCATTGGAATTACATTCAACTTATTTATTGCTTTGGGTAGGATGGCCATTTAAATCTTCAAGTCCATGAGCATATCTATCTATCTATCTATCTATCTATCTATCTATCTATCTATCTATCTATCTATCTATCTATCTATCTATCTATCTATCTATCTATCTATCTATCTATCTATCTATCTATCTATCTATCTATCTATCTATCTATCTATCTATCTATCTATCTATCTATCTATCTATCTATCTATCTATCTATCTATCT